>OZ010666.1:64297975-64516673 GCA_963932185.1 Troglohyphantes excavatus | reverse complement strand
GGAAACAAACTATGTCTGTCCTTCGAGAATTGTAGAGTTTGAGATGGATGTATGCGAGCTTCTCACTGAGAAGAAAACTGCTCAGTCTGATGCCCAGATCTGGGGCAAATAGTGACTGGCTTATGCCGGTTGGTAGCTGAGTGATTAGAATGATGGACTTATAACTAGAAGGTTGGTTAAAATCTCGACTTTTAGGGTGCGGTGAACTCGTAATTGGACAGTTGTCAGTTTCATTCCTCAGCATCTGCCATGTAGGAGGGACTGGTATATGTTCAATCAGTTGCCTATGTCAGGTACGTGTGATGCTAGTTCAGTTGTGATCCTTGTCATCTATCTGACCCTGGTACAAAATTATTAGGCAGATATTCCAAGGTCTCTTCTCCAGAATAGATTAATTGCTCGTAAGCCAATAACTCTTTATGTAGGTATAGTATGACATTGTTCAACCAACCAGTGGCTGTATTCATTGAAGGGCTAAATTAATGAATGGTCTGTTGAAAAGACTTCATGGATTCGAATGTTTGCTTTGTTGGTACAAAAGTCCGAAAATGAACCAACACCATTTTCCATTATTAGCCAGATATATCTATCATTTTGACAAGTTGTGTGGCTCTAAGTTCTTTTGGTAGCTCTGTAATGAATTTAATGTCATTCCACTTATAGTCAAGGCGGTAATAAATCCTCTTATAACTTTTTTTGGACTTATACCATTTGGTGGTCAAGCCGCACATATGTAAAAGAGACTTGGTGAGACATAGTGGAATACATTTCAGTAAGATAAGCAGTTATACCATTGGTAAAAAGGGTATTGAGTGGCTTGGTGTTAAAAAATAATGGAGTTTCTTGTAGAGAAGGGACCGTCCAATGCTGAGGAGATCAAATAGGCTGAATTGCACAAATAATAGTTTTTTTTTATGGGATCTTAATCTTCTTACTTATTAATAATTTTTTTAATTTCAGATACCAAATATTCCAATTTTGAATCTATAAATTTTTAGCGATAATTTATTTTTATTGAAAATGGGATGCATAAGTTGTACAAATCACTACTTAATCAGGAAGATGGAAAGCATTATTTTAATAATGAGGTAATAAAGTAAATAGCTTGCTTGGTAAGGTAGCTGCAGAAGTGGGTAGTTTTAAAAAGGCATTTGTATCGGATTGGGGGGCTCTTAAGATGTGCTAACCTTACTGAGCCTGTATAGTGAGTTATCATAATTTGTATATAACACAACCACATTTCATTTCAGCAACACTAGTTCATTCCACAGCCCAGTAGCAAAGCGTCTTGTGCGCGTTCAGCACAGCAAGCCCTACAAGGCCCAACGAAGGCCGCTGCCTTGTAATAACGAAAACATTCCAGCCGGTGAGCGTCCCAAGTGGGGTGTCAACCAACCCTCCAAGTCATACGTTCGAATGACAGAAAGAGACCCGCATTTCTCCAAAAGGAAGAAGATGCAAGAACTGCGGAAACAGCACTGGGCTCGGGAACTCGCTGCACAGAAGGCGACCGAGTCTTCTAGAAAATCTGTGCTATCCTACCCGAGCTTGAGGGGAAGGAGAGTGGCGAGCAGTTCGGATTGTACATTAGGTTACAGTAGCTCAGAGTTTGAAACAAGGTGTGTGGATCCATCTTATGCTTTGTTTTGTTATAAATTTTTTTCTTTACATTTTAATGTGTCATTTAAAAAAACAATTAAAATTTGTTAGGAATACAATTTTTTAAAAGAATATAGTATCTAAATTTTTTTATTTAATTAAAACGCTGTTGTCTTCTTAGTTTATGTTTTGAATATAGACACCTTTGTTTGCTTTAGTCATCAGATGATATTTCAGTTTTGAAAATTTACTTTTTAACTGATGTTTTATTTATTTTTAACTTATTTCAAACGTTTAAAATGTTTACAAATATTTTGAAATTTTATTTTACGTTAAATTTTAAAATTGCATACATTTTTAAAGTGCAGTTGCATATATTTTAATTATGATTGATAAAGATTTAATTCAATATATCTACATTTTATGTTTTAATAGAAACCGTGTTATTTTGTATATGAAAACATATCGTCATTGACAGTGCAAAAAGTCGAATGTGAATTTAAATAAATATATATATATATATTATGTGTGGCATTTTGTGATTTCCACCTGGTACCAAAATCTCTGATGTCATCAGCTAATCCAATAAAAAGATACAGCCAAAAGAAAAAATGGTTCTATCATAGAATCACATTAAGGAACCAATTCGTTCTCTTGCTATCCTGAAAAATACTAGGGTTAGACATACGACCTTGTGCACTGTCAACAACAATATGCTGAACTAGTAATGTTAGTTTCATTACATTCAAAAAGCAGCATTTAAGAATGTTATAGGGAAATTTAATAATGAATATTTTGCTCTGAAATAATTAATTTGTAGCACCAGTTTAACTCTTTTAATTTCTATATTATATTTCATTCATTAAACTGATTGATTGACACAAAGTTGTGCATGTACACTATTAAATTTATCTATAACAAGTTGGTTAAAATTACCAGCATTTACTCATCACATACTGATGATAAATATCCCTTTTTCCATTCATAGATCCCATCGCCATTTCCGGAGCAATTCCACTCCTCGTTACCAACAACCATCGGGTTTCCGTTCCGACTGTGGCTCGGCTGAGACCATCGCCTACTTCAACTACAGCCCCTCTGCTTATCACGGTCGCTTTCCCCGCTCTTTTCTCCGGCGCCAGGACTCCCAGAGCTCGGACAATCTGCCTTCCATCATTGGAGGGTCTGAGCCTTCTCCCACTCGCCGCATCGCCATACAGTCCTGTGGAGGTAGTGTAGATGTATATTTATTATGAGAAAATACTTTGTTTTTATATTGATGTGAATAGTGGAAGATTTTTGTTGTTGATAATTATAGTGTTGGTAAATTGGAATTTTGGGGAAATGGGTTTGTGTCAATCTTATTATTTAAAAAAAATCTTGTAGGTAGCTTTAACTTGTCATGTGCAATTTGTGTTTATATATAATTTGAATTAATTAGACGAAATAAATTGTACAATCTTGCATTTTTTATAGACTAACCTATTTAATTTTTAAAACGAATGTAAAATTTCAAGTATTAATAAATTTGCCATGTGATAAGATTATTTCAATTGAAAATTTTTAATATTATTAAATTTGTAATAAACTGAATTTTAAAAAAAAGTTACTGTCTCTTGCCTGCCACAAGTGATCAAGTATGATATTTTGCTATTATGAAGCAGAAGAAATGAAATGTGTATCCAAAGATAAAGTAAAATTACTTCAATTAAAATTTTTCTAGCTTTTATACGGTCTCGATTCCTTTTTAGAATAGATAAGTATGGTCATAAATTACTTTTACTGTTCTCTATTTTAATAATGTAATCTATTAAATTGATACTCACTCAAAATTGTTATAAAGTTAAATATATATGTAAATGTATCTGTTCCTCGGTGGTGTCCATTTTTACTATTTCACAGGACCGCTTATCAAAGTTTTATATGCCTATTGATTTCTATGTACAGAGTTCTTTAAAAAATAATATCTCCGTTGGTAAAACATATAGAATAAATATTTTATATTGTTTTTTATATTTCTGTAAAGAATATGGACACACTATATCACAATTTTAACCTGAACGTTTATAAAAATGGACATAGTGTTCTATACCTCTGAGGTGCTAATATATATTTGAAATATGGAGCTCTTTCAAAAAAGGTTTGCACTATTACTCTTTTAATTAAATGTGATTGTATTACAAGCACTTGTGTTGTTACTAAATTGTCTACATGCAATAGGATATGTGAATTTGTTAAATAAAAATTACATAGATTTTTCCACATTCATCAATGAGTTTCCCTAACAGGTGGTAGCCTTCCACCCATGAGAAGAAAGTGGCACAGCCAGGAAACCTTTCATCCGTCGGGTAGCTACCACATCTTCTCACCGCCCCATGTGCCAGGTGTGTACCCACGAGTGCTGGGTGAGCCCATGCGGTACGAGCTACCCCCGCCATTGACCACACAGAGGCGTAAGTGGAGTGACCAGGAGAGCTTTGACCTCGAGAGCGTTGTAAGGTCGAAAGTGGCGGAGGGTAGCAGGGCTTCTTCTGCGGAAAGCAGCGGGAAAAGTGAAGTGGCTTCGGTGTCGTCGGCTGGGAGTTCCAAACCTAAGTCACCTGCTCAAGTAAGTTTTTGCATTATATAGCAAATTAATAACAGTGAGAAAACTGCATATTGCTTGTAAATACACTTATATATATGTTAGTATTTACAAATAAAAACAGTTCTTATAATTATGACAGACAATTTCATTCTACAATAGAAACAATCCCCTTTTTATATAATTTATATTCATTTTTTAAATCCTTTGCCAGTTAAAGTTAGACCCACTAGAAATTGTAGATCTAAGCCATTTGCTACATTCTGTGTAAGAGCCTGTCACTGTATGGATAGGAATAGTGTTACATAAGTATTAAGAACATTTTAACCTAGTGGTTAAATGGTTACGATATTAAATAACATGTTGGTTTTATAAAATTTGTAAAGTGTAACAATTTAATTGTTATTATATAAATGTTTATATTGTGTTTATAAATATTAATGCATATTATATTTGTTAATATTATTTAAATGTTATTGTATTGTTTACTAATTATCCTCGAAGTGTATAAGATTTAATATTAGTTTTTTCTAAAAATATTAAAATTGGTGTTATCTTAGTTTATTTTAAGTAAATTTTTCTTTTTTTCTACATTTTGAATAACTGTATCAATGAGAATGCTAACATTTATATATGATCAGCATTAATTTGTTGTCTTTTTATTTGAACAATGAATTAAAGTTTTCATGTTATGCACTGTACCATCATATTTTTTCTCTCGTTCAAATCAGCTAGCATTTGCTTTTACCCATGCATAAGCCATTGAAAGTAGTGATATGTTTAAGAGGTAGCATTTGACAAGTGAAACATTAAGTTTGGGACTTATTCCTATTCACTATACAGTGTTAGCATTTTTTAGTTGACGATGTCTATTGGCATAATTTTATAAGGGCATATTTTTTTATATATTAAAACAAAAATTGCTTTTCTTTGCAGAATCCTCTTGTATGTCCAGAGGTTGTGACTGGTCGGCCAACACCGCGTCAAGACAGGATTTTACAAAATTTGTCATCTTTGAGACAGGTATTTGATTTGGAATAATGTATGTTAAATACTTATGAACCAAATTTGATTTTCAATATAAAAAAAAAATTTGAACCTCTTCAATTCCATTGATAGGAGATATTTCACATTCCTATTACTGTTCTCCAGTTTTTCTAGTATTGCATCCAGGGTTCGAAATAAGGAAATAAAAGTTAGGAGTCATTAGCACCTAGCTATTTTTTTATTTGCCGAAATGTTCTGCTTAGGCGTAAATTTAAAATAATTCAAATTTCTTAAACAGAGCTGCCAACTGTTTCAATATGTTAGCAATCATTAAATCTTTTGCATATAATGAGAAGAATGTTTCTATTTGTACTCTAAAAATATCAAGATATCACCGTCTTACTGACAAAATTACTAAAAGTATCAGAGCAATTATTGAAAATGACTGCTAATTAAGAACTCTAATTGCATCCATTGTTTAAAATCATTCAATGTATTTTAGAACAATTATTTTTAATCTATTGCCTTAAAGTATAATTTAAAAGCTATCTATGCTCAGAAAATTAAAATTAATTTAATTAAACAAGCACTGAAAAAATAATTACATTTCTTGTGCTGTTAAAGCAATTTTGCTAGTAAGTTATTTGGCTTTTGATCAATTCTTACAGTTTCCACCAAATATGATTTCACAAAATAGTTAAAATCCTTGTGCAGTGAAAGAAATCTTACAATTCAGTTTGATCAATAGGTTCATGTCTTTTTGGTCAAATATGCATGGAATTCTTTTTAATTGCACGCAGTAGCAACAAAATTACAATTTGCAATTTTGTTTGTCACATTAGTGTATTTAACTGCCTTTTTTTTAATCAATTATTGTCGTTTTAATCACAACTCTAATTTTATAATATTTTATAGATTACATAACACAATATCTTAATTTTAGACAGTCGAATCTTCTTTTAGGACAATAAAAATATAGTGGAAAGTCATTGCTAGTTAAAGTAGTGTTTGAAATTTATATTTCAGGGTTTATTGAAAAAGCAAAAAGAGCTAGAAAGCCTGATACGTCGTCCGCCCCCTTATTATTCTTGATGTGGAAGGATCCGGTTGATATTCCTGGAGAATATATTTTACTTAAACTCATAAAATACAAGGAATTTTAAAATCTTTACATTGATTTTAAACTACATGCCATGTAAATATACAACAATGACTGATATGCTCACAAATGTTGTGCCATTTTATAGGTAGAATTTGTGAGATTGTGTATATATATACTCTTTCATGTGGTGAACCTGCAATCAATTATAGTCAATTTTATATCTATTAATGTATAAAGAGTTTCACGTCAAAAGTTCTATCGCTTTCTAGTCATATTAATCGTTAAATTTAAATTGATCAGACAGTGTTTATTAGTTATTTATTTATATGCTATTGATTCAATGAACATTTTTATTACATAAGCAAACGAAAGTCCTTTTACCGTTTTGCCTTTATGTTTTATAGTGAAACTGGAAATAATATATTTGAAGTTGTAATTGTTTTGTTATTTATAACAATTTCTATTGAGCCATTCTATGAATGTACTTAATTTGCTGGTAAAAGTTTTTAACTTAGTGTGTAGTCCATCTCTGACACATATTAAAAGTATGTGGCCTATTTAATTTTGAAAAGTTGAAAATAAATTCTCATTTTGTTAAAATTACGATTTAAGAAAAGTTAATTTTTAAGACAAAATATACAAATTATTTTTGCTAATTTGTAATTTTATTATGTGTTTAAAACTTGGTTATTACAAAAAGTTCATGAAACTTATTGGTTCCATTATGGAATTGTTTTAAATACTTTATGGAAACTCAGAATTTTTTTCAATTGAATTCCTCTAAAACTAATATTACATTTGTGATATTTAAAGTGTGTCTAAAGTTTAGAATTTTCATATCTCTTTGGATAATAATGGAAACAACAACTTTACATAGTTATTCTTAATTTCATTGATACACTTATCTTTTATGACAATTGACTTGTTACTAGATTCTTTACCAGTCTTTTATGTGTTACTTTTGTGCCACTAAGACCATGTGGTATTAAGTTTGTAAAGCGGACAATTCAGATTTCTTTTCATGTATCTGTCGATGCTTGTGGGCAATCCATTTATTTGATTATTAATCTGATACCAATCTTCAGTGAGACTAAATTGTGTCTAGATGAAATTGCATTTTGTTGGTGTTTTGTTTATGTACTACAATCAAAATTTATTTGTTTTTTCATTACAAACATTTATTATCCAACTTTATTGTGTTATTCTATATTTTAAGTATATCTTTGTTTCTGTTTTTCTAATTTGTTTCTGATATATTTTACAAGCCATTTTTACTTGTAATTTACAGATTACTAATATCATAGATTCTAGTCGTTATAATTTTAGCCTACTATATGTTTTCTCTTTATAATGGAAATATTTCAAATTTATTATACAAATTTATTAGATAAGTATGTGTCAGATTGATTTTCTATATTTTTGTCTGTCACTGTCTAATTGGTTTTAGTGAAATTGCTTTTTCATAGCACACAAAGTTATTGTTACCAAATTATTTAGATCTTATAAATATCGTGAAGTTGAGTTGTTTTATTGAAATTGTGCTACTTTAATCCGAATAGCTCACAAAGTATGGGTTGACATTTTATTACATATGTAACTTATCATATATGTATACTATACATATTTATTATATA
The DNA here is from genome assembly GCA_963932185.1 of Troglohyphantes excavatus. NCBI lineage: Eukaryota > Metazoa > Arthropoda > Arachnida > Araneae > Linyphiidae > Troglohyphantes > Troglohyphantes excavatus. The sequence continues at coordinate 64,508,767 of OZ010666.1, read as the reverse complement.
TGTATACTATACATATTTATTATATATGTATACTATACATATTTATTATATATGTATACTATACATATTATGTGTCTAAAGTTTTCTTTACTTAATAGGGGTACAATTACTTTCTATTGGTCATAACTCATTCAAAATATAGACATAATTTTTAATTGCAAACTAAATCAAATTATTGTGGCAAAAAGTATGACGAAATTAAATGTCTTATTTCTTTAAAAATATATATGCATTTCGTAACATTTAGTATTTTTACCATTTTTTAGCATTTTGCAATTTACCTTATTTATTTATACCCGATGTATAAAATATAAACATTAAAACTACCTTTTAAAACTACCATGGTTACAAAAAAATTACTGAAAAATATAAAGTTTTATTTCTAAAGAAATTTAATTTTTCAAATTTTTTTAAAAATTATATGAAATTAGTCAAAACTTGTTTTCATTAAATACTATAACTTAAGTTTAACTAGTTTCATATAAATTTGCTTTTATTCTTTTCTTTAACATTATATACAAGGAAGTTACTGCTGAAATAAATTGTTAGTATTACACAAACTAAATGTATCTATATTTTTGAAAAGTACCGCAAATAAATGTCAAATTACTCAGCTATTTTTTTTTATGAAACAATGAGAATTTTTTTATGTCGAATAAGATTAAATACATCTCGTTAAAAGACAATCAGCATTAATATATCTTCTACACTGTACATATGCAAGATCATATAAAAAAACTAAGCAGTTTTGGCATGTTTTATTTTTTTATGTTCACCTTTTGAATGTTAAAGTTATATTCTATTGTATTAGGAGGCTTATGGAACTTATTTATATTGCAGCTATTTTTTTAAAAAAAGTTTTGTTTAGTGGAAGTTTTTCACAAAATCAAATACAAAAAAATTATTTTATCAATATATGTAAGTTATTCAGAACTCTAATTGTTTTTTGCAAATATTTTCATTTTTGCTTGTTGAGTAAGATATTTTTTTAGTGCAACGGATTATTTTAATAACATATTTATCTATTTTTTTTATACTCTTATTTCATGGTCTAACATACCCTTAAACTAGGCTCAGAATAATATTTTTAAAAAATATAAAAAGCTAAGACATTTATTTAATTTAATTCTGTCAGTTTGTAATATTAGTTTACTTAAATGTTACTACAATTAGTGTTTTTGAATTTATGCAAACCACCAGGGATTAAAATATATGCAAATTTGGTATTTTACAATTGAAATTGTATTGGTAATTGGTATTTTACAATATTGAAGTAAATCTCCAATCCATGTAACTGTATTAAAATAAGTTATTTCCCTTATGTATATACATTCCATTTACACTGATGTTTAATTTGTATGACAACTTATAATTTTTACGCACATTTTTAATTCACATCACAATCCATCCAAATGAAGTTTATTTGACGTTTTAAAAATGCATATCAAATCTAGTCGCAATCCATTTGCATTACCAACTTATAGAAAATGTGTGAATATGTGTACAGCTTTTATACATTTATATACAGACCTAAAAAAATATGCTTGTCAATTTTTTTTAAGCTTCCTGTGATAAAAGATTTTAGTCAGAGTATAATTGTGTGCCTTGTGGAGTCCCAATCAAAATAACTTTAGTCTGTTAGGTCTACTTATCTTGGGTATTTGGTTACTTTCTATATTTGTGATATTCTGATGCCATTGTGTTAAAAGTTTATAATAAAGGAAGCTTGTTTAATTGGTGTATTTTATTGATTTCATTTAGATAAACATTTTAGTTAGTGTAATAAAAATTAATCGCCTAATGTTTTTAGGTTTTATTTAAAAAAAAAAAATTAAAACCTAAAAACTTTATCAAAATTTATTTACCATAAAATTTAAATTTGTAAATTAAAAAATATATATTTTTATTAACCCAGGAATTCAAATTTTATGGTAAATGAATTTTGGTATTTATAAGGATTTTAACAATTTCAGTGATCTCACATTTTTCAGATTCCCAGCAAGATTTGTCAATAAAACAACAGTGCGAGTGAAAGTGTGTCACAACGAGCGAGTGGCCTCTCTGCCACATAAACGAATCACAGTGTTGCCAAAGGAACACCACACGCCGTTCCTCAAGGGCTTTCCACTTTATTCCACCCCATCAGTGGCGAAGGGTCCAGTCATCGGTAGATTCGCCGATGACCACGCAAAAATTAAAAAATAAATTAAAAATAATTAAATATTTTTTAAAAAAAATCGATATTTTACAATTAAAAAAAGTTTTAAATGCATTTGTTTAATTTATTTAATTTTTCTTTTCTTTAAACTTTTAAAACGTCCCAAAAAGTGAAGCCATTAAATCAATTTAAACCGAAAACTAGAATATACAGTAAACAAAAACAAAATAACAATATAAACAAAACCCGCTCTCTCTAACCGTGCCAAGAATAAAGAATCTGGCGATTAAAACATCTAAAACTTCGCCAGAGCTCATCTGTAAGAAAACCGAATCGCTTGTAAGAGGGTCAACCAATCAGATTCGTGCTCAAACAGCCAGGTCAGGATAGAGACATGCTGATTAGGCAAGTCTCTAAGCTGATTTGGCCTCCTAGTCATCTGTGGAGTTCACAGCTTCTTCAAGGCAACCTTAGACCGGTGCTTCGTGGACAGTATGATTGCCAGATTGGCTTTGTAATGCCTCATTTGGCAATAGAGATTTTTTGTTTTTAATATTTTCGACATATTTAGCCTGTATATTTTCATTAAATCGTCTAACTTGTCATTTCGTTTTAAGTTCGTTTGTTTTTGTGTTTGCGTTTTTTCGTCTGATTTTTCATTATTTTAAAGAATTGTTTGTCTAAAAACAATTCTCATTACGTTATGGAAAATGGTTTTTCTGTATAATAAAAGTTGCAAACAACTAATTACCCAAAATAAAATCATTAAAAAAAAAATTCCAAAAAATATTCCGTGTAAGTAAAAAAAAAATATCAGAAATTAAGAGGGGGGGGATTACAACAACAGTTGACGGTCACAAAGCTATTACTTCGGTGTGGGGGTACATGCCGCTCGGGGCGATGACCATCGCAAAAAGTCACGCCTCGCCACTGCACCCCATATATTTTAGTTATTTCTGTATAAAGCCTTCGCCAAGTGGACAGCCCCCAAAGAGGAGCGTACATTCTTCACAAGTTATTATTTTAGTTATTTTTTATTTCATCTTCATAAAGACCCTTATCTAAAGTACTTAGAAATGCCTTATTTTTGTCCGAAGGGTCCTTAGGAACTTTTAAGTTACTGGAAGCTCTTAGAAAGTCCTTAAAACGACTAATTAAAATAAAAGCTTTCAGGTGATTGCACTTATTTTCTCCCTTTTATATTAATTTATTAAAAAAAAATTACTGCGATGTCTATTTGGAGTGAAAAATTCGCATGAAAAATAAAGTCCTTATAAATTCCCTTTAAAGTACTTAAAAAGTCTAGAAGCTCCTTATTCTTTATTTATTTCTCCGTTGTTATTTAAATGTACGAATACCGAGTGATGTTCGGGGTCCTCTTCTGTACAGTGGCGTTGGAACAGCTTCTGAAAGTATTTCAGCTGGCTTCTAAACGTACTCTTTATTTTCTCAGTAAATTTTGAAGAAATCAAATGAAACAGTATAATGTCATATAATAGAACTTGAGAAATTAATATTCAATCTGGTAACTATATTTTTTTAGAGAATACATTTTTCGGCTAAGTTTAACGATTTTTGAAGAATTTAAGCCAAAGAGTTTCACATGAAAGTAATAGTTTTAATGCCGAAACTTAAATTTAACTGCACAGGTTTTTGACCGTATATATTCGCGATATACGAGGCATATTATGCTAAATCCCGCATATAGCATAGCAGTTCTCATATCTAGTAATTCCATGCGTCTCTGCTTTCTTTTTAACACTTTGAAAAAGCAAATGCATTTAATAAATTGATACGATTTTAAGAGTTGGAAGTCGAGGAAAGTCTTTGTGCCAATAAGATGTGTCTATTGATCCTATACTACCCTTTACTTTTTAAAAAGGAAATCAAAGATATCCTGTATATGAAAGAATTTGGTGTCTAAAGCAATATAAATAATAAAAATTTAATATAATAATTTCATTAAAAAGTAAGCTATGAAAAAATGCATAATCTACATTTGTTTAAGTCTCCGGCCTACAACTACTCGGGATCAAACTCCCTTCGAGCAATTGATTATGGTGCTTACAGGCAATCATTCGAGCAGTTGACTATGGTGCATAAAAAAAAACCTGACCCATAAAACAATTCCAAAAAAAGTATTTCTACAATTGTAGTATCTTTGAAAATTAAACAGAAAGAAACACAATCACCCCCACCTGATTTCTGCATACCCAAATCCATCCGATTTATTTGCCATCATAGCTTCATATCCTTATTACACTTTCCACACTTCATATCACTTTTAATAAACCTCGCTACCCGTTTACTAAAAAAAACGCAGCCACCACAGAAGAAAAATGCGAAGGCATGTGCTCTACCTTAAATGCGCATAAAGACAGGACGATAATGAAATGTATAAAACATGCAAATGTATTTACATATTTTCAAATGACAATGTGGGTTTCATTTATGGCTGAACCACACACTCGTTAATATAAATGAACTTGAACTATCTTATGAAGTACTTTAAATTAGTTTGAGATTTTTATAATTATAAAATTTCTATAATTTGCAAAATTACATTAACGAGTGTAAGTGTTACAGCCATAAATTCGTCAAGATAGAAATACTTTTATCCATGTTAACTGTACATTTGAGACAAAATTAACACAAAATAATAAACAACAATTTTTATTTACTTCATTATCAAATTTATAAAACGAGAAAAAGTCCTTTTGTGTGTCTTGTTTAAATTTATGAGTTCTTCTGGGGAATCTTAATGGTGACCTGCAAGAAAAAGAAAATCAGTTGCACGCATCTTCCTATTTAAAAAAAAACGAATAAATAATCTATATAAAATTAAAAGGTAAATATTGAATTTGAAACTTACAGTTTTGATTTCGGAATATGCATGCAATGCGTCAGTTCCACTAAAAAGAAAAAAAAAAGTATATTAATAAGTAAACAAAACATAAAATAATCTTAAAAATTTTTACTTTTTAGCACTTTTTTTTAAAAATTTTACGAAGAAGTTGAAAAAAATTTATTTTATATTAATTTTATATTTATTACAACGTTTTGAAATTGGCACCAAAATTTATGCATGATTTTTTTAAATTAGCACCAACTTCAAAAAGTTGTAATAAATATAAAATTAATATTAAATATTAAAAATTTTTTTAAACTTCTTAAAATTACAATTTTTTTTACTTTAGCGGTTTTTTTATTGATCTTTTTTTTAAAAAAAAAGATAATTTTATTTTCCTTTTTTATTTGTTTTTAATTTACCAGGTGTTTTTTGACCCTTGCTATTATTCAACAAGAAATTGAAGTAAATTTTTTCCACGCTCCGGAAAAGTATATTTTGAGATTAACTGGTTCAATAAATACCGAGAGACAAAACAATGTATACTGTTATAATAATCCCTATCCAACAAAACGAAATTTCGTTGTTGGAAATTCTCTATCCAAAATATTTTAAAATCTGAGAAAATGTTTTTAAAAAAATTCCAGTTAATTCGGCTAGAAATTCGTGAATAGCTTTTTTTCATTTTTAAGCTACAAGAAACCAAATTTTATCTTCCCGAGTATGTGGGAAGTATAATAATTTGCGTAACATTTTTCGCTAGATTTTCCGTAACCATTTTCCGTTTGGAGAAGCCCTGAAATTGGCAGAATATGAAGTATTGTCTGTATACCGAGATGCATTGCGCCGATGAGTTCTTTTGTGCGTTCCGACCGGTTTTCAAGTTCTGCGCATAACGAACTGTTGGCAGTATCCCAAGATTCATTGTACTGAGGGCTTTTGTGCGCAGTAGCGCATACATTTTTGACTCTGAATCTTCACAATTATCTTTGCATGCCATCTTCTGCTGAACTTTGACTTTACACGTCAAAAAATGAATTCTAGTTAATCGTTAAAGGGTTGTTTATATACGTTGAAGTAAATTAAATTTCGAATTTAATAAAGAAAACAAATACTCACAATTCTCTACCTTGTCCCGACATTTTGAATCCTCCGAATGGAGTCTGTACTGATCCAGCAAAGAAACAGTTTACCCTAGAGAAACAAATTTTAGTTGAAGGAGGCATCTTGTAGAACAAACTTTGAAACATATCTTCAACTTACTCTTAAAGTTTATGTAGATAGTTTTAACGAGTTTTTTAAATTAGCCATTCTAATTTCATTCACTGCATTTGTTAAAATTCGAAATTTCTATGCATGTAACTCTATAGTAACATGAACAGGTTTTGAATAATTAAGGCAACTTTGAACTTTGGTTGTAGTCTGTATAACTGATTTTTCTATTTTTGGAACAAACATACGAAACTTGTCCATAATTTCTGAAATTAGATTAAGTCACTGAAATAGTTTTATAATTTTTTTTTATGGACTAACTCGCTTTCTTTGTTTAAAACACATTTTTTCCTAATGAAATTAACTTGCAAATGTTTGAATCTGTACATGAATCAATGCATTTAGGAAAGCAATTTGCGTTTTCCTAGATACTTTTACTCTCTTTTGTATTGATCAAAAATGTCTGAATATAGTCTAAAAATGTATTCAAAGTCAGGAATTTAGATCCACATGTACGTGGCTGGAAATCGTTTTTTTGGAGTCTTGTAATATTTACAAAAATTGATTTATCTGGTTTTGAAAGCAGAGAGCTAATATATCATGTACACGACTATTCTTTCCATGAAAAAAGATCAAATTAATACTCACCAAATGGTACCAGCCCGAACCTGTTGCGTGTAAAGAATGGCATTGTTGATGTCCTTAGTAACAATTGCTGCCGCCAGTCCGTACTCTGTGTTGTTCGATCGCTCAATGGCCTCTTCCAGAGTCTTGAATTTCAGGATCTGCATGACGGGCCCGAAGATTTCTTCCTTCGCGATCCGCATGTTGTCTTGCACGTTGGAGAACACTGTGGGCTGTACGAAGTAGCCCTTTGTTCCGACGCGTCCTCCTCCGCATTCCAGTTTGGCGCCCTCTTTCTTGCCGGATTCGATTAGATCGAAAATTTTAGCGAATTGTTCATCATCGATCTGGAATAAGAAATATAAGATACAAGGCTGTAGCTCACTCAGTAATTTGTAGCATTAAAATGTACAATCTTATGCGAATACGCACAACATTTATGTGCCTTAAAAGTCCAATTAAATTATTGTGCCGTAAAAGTCATTAGGAAAGTATTATTCGAAGTTGAAGTTGTTAATACGTTAAGAACTGTGGCTGTCACTTCATATACCCTATACCATCCCTCGGAGTACAGAAATAGCTTTAGCTTAACGGATAGAGTATCGGTGTAACAAGCGAAAGGATCTGGAATCAGCACTTCTCGACAAGACACAGGACTGTGTTTAAGTAAAATTTTCTTAAAGTACTTTGATATTTTTTAAATAAGGTTAAACCAGAGCATTGAAAGCGTGGATGCTGTTATTATTTAAGCTGAAAGGTTACAATGTTACTGTTTCCAATACTAGCTATATATTTAATTTAAAAATGGTTTTTATGCCGAATTTGATTAAACCTATGTAGAGCAGGACACATAGTAAAGGGCAGTTGCTAAATTTTATCAATTGCAATTCAAGAAAATGACAAACGCATACAATTAAACAAACAAAATATAAATGTTATTTTATGACATTTTCAAAATTCCGTAACACTGACAAGTTAAATGTACGACACATGTCTCGCGATTTCCCCTTACGGTTACTTTTCCCCCCATAGACTAAAAACTGGTTGGTTAATCAATCAACCAATTCAGCGCCTCGAAGGAATAACGCAAACATTTTTATGCAATGGTTTCTATACAATGTACTTCATATGAATTTTGAAACAAGTTTTCAATTAGGCAAAGAGAGAAGTTGCTTAGAGGTTGGTTGCTAAACATAATTGCAAAACTTCCCCGAACGAACAATTGGTGATGGTACTAAATATAACACGATGAAAAAACCAGTTAACACTGCCTCGTAATTTTGAACTATGAACAAATGCTGAGGACTTGCAAACACAACCGGAGCCGACAACCAACCCAACTAGCTGGAAGTAACCATTAAAATAAACCAGGTGTTCTCTCACCTGTGGCCCCTGTGTGGTGTTGGCATCGAATGGACAGCCGACGACCCTCTTGGTGGCCCTCGCCTTGCTCTTGGCCACGAAGGCATCGTAGATGTCCTCGTGGACCAGGGTTCGAGACCCGGCACAGCAACACTCGCCCTGGTTGAAGAACAGCGCATTGTGGGCGATCTCCACGGCCTCGTCCACTGGAAAAGGAAAAGAGATAAATGCGCTCGGTCAGCATTCAATTTTCAAAGACAAATTTATTAACCTTAGTTACCCGAAAGATAGCAATATTTTAAGAGATTACAGTAACCCATTGGAAAAGGATCATTATAATCTATCCATGCTTATTTCTATTATTGAATTTAGTGAGATCACAATACGATAATTATTATTTGGCTGTTCAATTACACATAAATCATTCTTTTTGCTACGCTTTAACTGCTTGTTTGTTTGTTTATAGTAAAGATAAGAGACTCGTGCAAAATATAGTTGGGAAAAATAATGTTTTCCTATGTACTGTTTTGTTATGCCAAACCAGTTAAATATGGATACAGCAAAAACAATGACCAAACAATGACCATCTTCCAAAAATTTGCGACCACCCTTTATATCTAGTTTTCCTAAAGTTTCATTTTATAAAGTATTTTTCGATAATCATGTAAAAAAACTACAAGTTCTGTAATGTACAAAGCAACTACAATTAAACGCGTTTTATTTATATTAAACTGCTCGTTTCTCGTTCCATTCTCAAGTTCTGTAATGTACAAAGCAACTACAATTAAACGCGTTTTATTTATATTAAACTGCTCGTTTCTCGTTCCATTCTCAAGTTCTGTAATGTACAAAGCAACTACAATTAAACGCGCTTTATTTATATTAAACTGCTCGTTTCTCGTTCCATTCTCAAGTTCTGTAATGTACAAAGCAACTACAATTAAAAGCGTTTTATTTATATTAAACTGCTCGTTTCTCGTTCCATTCTCAAGTTCTGTAATGTACAAAGCAACTACAATTAAACGCGTTTTATTTATATTAAACTGCTCGTTTCTCGTTCCATTCTCAGCGTTCTCCCACATAAGCCATTACACATTTAGATTATTTATTGCGCTGGAGAAGGAGAGTTTTAATTATTCTAAAACATTACGATACAATAAAAATCCTACAATTCTGTACCATGAAGGCATACGACATTTTAATTACTTTACAAGAGATCTTATCAAAATTGTATGTGCCTGTAAGTTTCTATAGACAGTTCTTTAAAAAAAATATCTCAGTTGGTAATCCATATAAAAGAGATGGTGTTTTGTACCCTTGTAAAAAGTGGGAAAAACATGTAATATCGCAATTCTAACCCGAAAACCGACGTAGTGTCGTATACTTCCAAGGTACAGAATTGTATATCTCCTTTTTTTATTTCTAACCGACTGGTTTTTGTCGAAGGATCACACAAACAGCAGTCAATAAAATTCTTATTCAAAATAATTCTCATATTTGAGTCTTTCCTTTAGAGCAAATTCTATTACTCCAAAAAAATACATGCACATAATTTTGTTAAAAACAATGTCCGTTCATGGGTTATGGGAATGTATCCCAATTAACTATTAAAGTTAAAATAAAACTACGCTATTTGATTATTGTAATGCAACTTTAATGTTATGCTTTAATGTTGTCAATAGTAAACTTACAGTCGGCATCTGCGCAGATGACCAAAGGACTCTTGCCACCCATCTCCAAGGTTACTCTTTTGGTGTTACTTGCACCAGCTGCTTGTTGGATGATTTTTCCAACCTTAGAAGAAAACATTATTGCGTTAAAAACAATTTTCGAAATGTGTACAAATCGTTCATTGCAATTAAAATACTAAAACAAGATATCCATGTATTATATTTTTTTTTGCATAAATGTATTTTTTTTAAACTCCAATGCTAATTATGGAATATCGTAATTCCCGTTGAATAATCAACTGGTCCATTAATGCTCCTCTCCCACAAATTGCCGCATGCAAAACGTTCTTGACTGTTTTTTAGTTATTGCTAGATTTGAGCTTTATGTTTTCAGATTGTAAGACTTTTCGTTTGGCAGAGATTAAAGGAAGTTGGCCTATACGTAATGCTATGTTATTTTTTTAATAACGTGAAACGTCTTTAAAATCAGCTCTCTAGGTACCAGGGGGCCTATCACGATATCGTTGGAATAGACGGAAAGTTCCAATTGCGGCCCATGGCAACCTTTTGTCTGCGCGATAAACAAATGTTTTCTTCTTTGAGGATATGGTAAACCCGGCTCACTTCGGCCGCAATTGGGCTATTGCCGGAATAGATCCCACTGTTGGAACAAAAGGTCGTGATATTTAATTTTTTTTTTTTTTTTTTTTTGTAGAAGCGTCATGATCCCAACTTAAACTATTGGAATCTAAAGATGCTACTAGTACCCCAGGGGCACTAGCACCATCTCTCGATCCCAACACTTTCTGTTGGGATAGTCTCCCCCTGAAGGGATGCTTCTACGAAGAAATCTCAAAGAAATATCCCGTGACCTCTCGTTCTACTCGGCGGAATCAATCTCTCCGGGATGAAGCTAGCACCCCACGTCACGTGTTTAGGGTGATCCATTCTGACACTAACTACGTTCCCAGCGTAACAGTAAAGTAAGCGCCAATCAATAACTTATAAGGAAAGTTGGTAGGGGGAGAGGGACATTTTTCCAACCCCTCACAAATTAGTATTCAAACATACTAAAAATTTGACTTGTACAGATTAACTTTGTGTTTAGTCCCCCTCCCCGTTCCTTGCGTACGCCACTAGCGCCAATGCGCATAAAACCTCGAACTAAAGGTTTTGGTTTGGTTCATTAACGTCGCACTAGAGCTGCACAGTGGGCTATTGGCGACGGTTTGGGGCTATCTAGAAGGAAAGACCCGGGAACGATGCCTCGTATTTTTGAACCATGGTAAAACGACGAGAACAACACCAGAGCTGGCACCCAACGCCTTCAATAGACGTCGGGACTTTGGACCCCGATCAGATTTATCGTGCACCAGTCCCGTATACACGCCGTTAATTTTTGTGGATGTTCTGGACGACATTCTAGTATTTTGGTAGCGATGTTGGCAACCCTCCGATCGCAATATCACTACTTTTTACTATCCTTTAGTCTAGTCCGCGCAAAGTTTCGAAACGAGGATCCTTTCGATTCCCAGCTGACGCCTTAATCCTCTCGGCCACGGAGGCCTATATCGAACTAAAGGAATGGCGTACGTAGCGTTAGACTAAAAGTTACGTTTTTCTGTTGACGACCAATCCCTATTTCTCTAAACTATTAAAAAAAATTCAGTTTAAAACTTTTCGGCACAGCCACAACCGATTTCCCCACCTCGAGGTTCGATAACGAGATGGTTTGGTTTGCCTAATTTACATCGCATTAGAGCTGCACATTCGGCTATTGGCGACGGCGATAACGAGATAGAAAGTGGACGTCCGTACCTCCGTGGATCCGGTGAAGGACACTTTGTCGACGTCGTGGCTCGCAGTGAGAGCCCCTCCTGCAGTGGGTCCGTACCCGGGGACGATGTTGACGACTCCCGGAGGGAACCCGGCCTCCTTGACCAGGCTGGCAAAATACAGGGCGGTGAGGGGGGTCTGCTCGGCCGGCTTCAGGACCACCACGTTTCCAGCGGCGATGGCGGGCCCGAATTTGTTGCTGATCAGAAGGATGGGGAAGTTCCACTGGAAAATGGATAAAGGTTATAATAAAAATGTGGTTGAGTTAGATTAGTTTCGAGTGGAAATTACATTGCAAATCTAGTGCATCTGACTAATTTCATAGAAATTGATAAGTCGCGTATTTTTGTTCATGGTGAAGCTTATTTTACATGGACATTTAATGTTGAGTTTTTTTTTTCTTATGCGTGGCACCGCAGTCACGAAGAAAATGAGTTTTCGAAGAAAGCTTATATTAGACCTTTTTTACAAAAACTGGGGAACGTGTCTTCGCGTTTTTCCTCAGTAGTAGCCGCGCTTCGCTTCTCCGAGACGTTGGATTCGCTTGTTGGTTAATTGGACTGATCAAACAATCCAGCGTCTCAGATAAAAAACACAAGAGCCACAGAAGAAAAACGCGAGGACATGTTAGCCACCTTAAAGGTAAGTAACGTGTTCTATCGATTCTTTACCCTGGCGTTTGCGTGTTTCCTCCGCTAAGTTGAATTAGTTGATTGAATTATCAAACCATTCGAGTGCCTCGAAGGAAAAACGTTAAGGTTAAAAAGAAAAACGCCAGGACATGTTTCCTACCTTTATTGTCTCTACGCTAAAAATAAATAAAATTGTAAAATGGACCCTAAAGTTCCCCTTGGATAACAGTTATGCTTTTAGAAATTGCGTATACCATACAAAGAATTTGAGACTTAATGGCGCTTGTGAATTTTACATCAGTTAATTTTTTTTTTTAAATACCAACTACATAATTAAAAAAATATATAAAACAGTTGAATATCAATACAATTAAAGAATGATGCATGTGTTAATACTACAAATTTATAAACAGGTAGTCTTTTTGAAAGCTTGAGTGACATCTTCAATAAGATAGATAAGCAAGAAAGGATTTAGCTCAGTCATTAATCTCATATGAAGTCATCTGTGGGGCAACTTGTTTCGGATTTCGATTGTAAACAACTTTATACTTATGATTGTAGAGTAACTAATGCAAAAAAAAATCCTTTTAGATTAGGAGTGATCTCAGCAAAATGTCTCTTTTGATCACTATCGTAAATAAAAAAACGATGGATATTCCTTGCAACTCTCGAAAGCTTCAATGTAAATATATTTTATTTTAGGGTTACACTTTAGTTTCCATTATAAGAGTGATTCGAGGAAAATTTAAATTTTAGTATAACGTGTAAAATTTTCTGCTGCATTGTAAGCACCAATCCTCTTTAGTGTAATGAGCATAACATGCCGAGATGCAGAAACTTACGTTATTTCTGAACAGCAAAAACTTGGCTTAAAGTGTTTTCAACACTGCTCGCTCTGTGGCTGAGAGGCACAATCCAAGGCGAATCGGAGGTGGGAAGAAATTGGAAAGATGACTAGGATAACGTATTCTTGATTCTCATTTATTTCGCCAAGCATCGCGATTTGATCCGATTTTTTTTTTGGTTTAATGAAACCCTTCCAACGCCCAGCAGACATTCGACTATAGAGTGTAATAAGAAACGATCATCTTAAGACAAATATATTTACGTATTACACAGCAGAAAGCCATTGTCTAATTTTTATAAATCTTTTCACTCCAGATAAAAAAAGTTATTACTTTCCCGAGCGGTACAATAACATTAAAGAAAATAAACCACTCGAACCTCTAGTCGCCCTTTTCTCCTTATGAGCGAAATCATCCGGCCGAATAGATCATTTGTTATTTTTTTGCGAGCATTTCAGACGTAATAAGTGACGGTCCCTAACAGTAAGGAATGTCATTCAATTAAGAAGATTAATTTCGCTTCAAAATTGATTCACCTCGCATTGAGGAGCGCAACCTCTGCTGGTTTATAATCGACACTTTTGGCACGAGAAGACAAAGTTTATTAGGAATTTGAATTAAAAATAATTTATTGTGCAAGAATAAACAAAAATTGATTTACAATAGAAATTTAATACTCACTGGAATGATAAGTCCACACACACCTACAGGCTCTAAACGTGTGTAGGAAAAGTTGACTCCATCTGAAAATTAAATTTAAAACGTTTAAAAAGAGTTTCAATGAATATCAATTTCTCATTATACATAAGTCAGTAACCTATATTAGTGATAATAAAAATATAAGTTATAGACGGAAGAAGAAAAGTTCGAATCTTCTAAATTTGTGAAAAAGCTTTTACAACTTTAAAGCCTTTACAAACAAGAAAATTAATTGAAAATAAAGACTTTTCCGGAACGTAGTCTAGAAATATTTCACATCGCATAGACTTTGGCAGAACATACGATACTATTTCAATGTACCAAATAAGGATAAAAGACTTTAAAAAATTATGTTTCAATTATGTTGCGCGTTGCAAAAAGTTTACAACTTACCAGCAGGCAAAGTTTTCCCGTGGATTTTGTCTGCGCAGCCAGCGTAGTATCTGAATGTCTTGACAGCAAACATCATGTCGCCCAAAGAATCAGTGAAGGGTTTGCCATTCTCCAAGGTGTTCAAATTCTAAAAGAAATTAAAAATCTGTTTTAAAATCGAAATGTGAATGTAAATAGAGTAAAATCTGAATGTTCAAAATACCTCGAGTGCAAACTTTTTTATATAAATAATAAACTATATAAATGAAATTGAAAGTAGAGTTGATATAAAATGATATAATTTTATATAAATACCACACAGAAAATAGTTTATCTTGATGCTTAACCAGTTTTCAATAAATTTTGGTTGCCTAATCTTGCAAGACATCCATACTACTTATTAAATTCCATGTTAAAAGTAAACTGTACTATTTTCATATAGAAAGGCTTTATTGTTAGCTTAAAATACTCGAGAAATGCATAATCTTGTTTTTTGCGCATTGTAAAACGCTTACATTTTATACAACTAATGTCATAATAGTTATAAAAAAAAATGAAATTTAGTTTACTTTTGCTAGAATGAAATGCATGCATATTGGAAGGATGAATGGAATAGAAATAAAATACTGATGGAGATGGATTAATAATACTCGAAGCGATATTTAGTTCAATTTGTTGTATTTAAGAGATTTTTTTGTTGTAGCAAGTAGAGTAAAATATTTCTTTGTAAGTCTCATGCATTGCGGTCTCCGTACGATACACAATGGAAAACAGAACGGCTTTCTTGTACACATTTATATAAAAAAATTAGTTTTAAAATCAACAATTACGTCTTATAAATCATATTTAACATAGTTATTTAGATTTGTTCACATACATAGTATTTAAAAAAAAAATTGGATTCAGGGGACATTAAAACGTCTAGAAACACACCAAACTTGATAATAAATTGAAGTTAACCCTAAAACAATACTTTCATTACTTTAGTAATTCATACGAGCCCTCAAGTTTCGAAAACCAGATAGATCACTTTGAAACAGATTTCTTTACTGATATGGTTTTGCAACCAACTGCTACTTTCACACCGTAAAATGAATATTATCTAGCTACTTTGGAATGTTATGACTTTTCCTACCAATCTATCTGTAAACGAACTAAAAACTTCTGAAATCTAACTTCTACTATCTTCTGAAAGTAGGTAGATCAGTAGGCGAACTAAATCGAAAAAGTTACACAGGGAAAGAATAAAAGAGTACTCACAGCCAGGTACTCGATGTCTCGTTCCACGAGATCTCCCAGCTTGCTGAGCAGGCGTCCCCTGTCAGAAGCGTCCAGCGTCCTCCAGGCGGATCCGATCTGGAAGGCCTTCTTGGCGGCCTGGATAGCCTTCTCGACATCGGCCTGGCGGGGAAAAAACATTTTAAACCTGGTCGTAACGGAAATAGATCACCGATCTTTAACCGTAACTTCTGGATTGGGCAAGGCAGTTTGTTGACTTGAAGCCAATTGAAAGTTAAAAAAGTGTACCACACTTCCAATTCCATCCTTCTATTTCGTAAAATTTTCAAGCTAAAATATGACGAATTGAAGTGTTTTTGTATATTTTCAATGCTTATTCTTTTAAATCCATTTTAGCCAATAATAAGTTGATAAGCAGCAAAAAGAAAAACTATATTTTTGGCGATATACAAATTGATTCTACATGTAGACTATAAAATATCTAAATATATTTAAAATTTCTATAACGGTTTGAGAAGAAGAAACCCCACAAAATTACTTTTAAGAAGTAGTTGAGGTACAGTACGGCTGCATACAGTATAGCTTCAACCGCTCCCATAGAAGGAACTGGTTACGAGGGGTTCCAGAAGTTACAGTTAAGAGTTCAGTGATAGAGCCACGAGGAGGCTGTTAACACGTTCAGTGAATTTTACTAACGGGTTGCTTCTCTGTACAAAGAAGATGCTAAAGGAAAAGAGGGTTTTACAGGGGGTTCGATTTCCCTCAATGGCATTTAGCGCCTGTCCGTGATGTTTGAAAGGGTTGACTGAATTAACTTCGCGTTATACCTAAGCAATGTGCTATTTTCTTTTATGGTTCTGGATAAATGCAGAGGGAAAAATCGGATCCAGAGGGGAAAAAATCCTCTGGTAATGTTGAACTTCGGTTAGATGACGAGAACAACATATCAGCTAGTATCCCACTCAAATTCTACACCACGATTTATTGTTTGATTATATGTTGAGAATTATCCCCATATCGTCAATCAAACTGCAGAAGGTCGCACGTGTAAAAGCTGTATTTTTCTGGAGAGTAAAAAAACAACGAAAATCTAATTGTGTCCTCATTATGATAGAACCTTTTGACAGTCAGTTGTACCCACTGATCTCTAACTTCTGGATAGGGCAAGACATTTTGTTGACTTGAAGCCGATGTGGAGGCCGCCATGATGGGGCATAATTTTCTTGATACCGCAATATTTCGTATATTTTTCATGTTAAAATACGCTGACATATATTATTTTTGGGTAAGTTTTTTTATTTTCTTTTTAAACCCATTTTAAATGTAATCTGCTATTAAAATAGGAAGTCATTTGCAAGTCAAAGTAGAAGTAGTTAAAAAGCAAGAGCAAAAACTATCTGTTTGGCAATATAAAAATTAATTCTATAAGAAGAAAACATAATATTTATATACATTTAATACTTCTGCAATGCTTTGGTAATAAAAAACACCACTAAATCATTTTTAAAAAAATGTTGGGGCACAGTATGGCAGCTTTCAATTGGTTTCAACGCGCCCGTAGAGGAAACAAAGTTTGAGCCTTCCAGCAGTTACAGTTAGAGTTCAGTGGTTGTACCTTTTATTGGAAATTATCCCCATGATCAGGTGATGAGAACAGATTTTGTCACCAGGTGAAAATATCAAAATACCGCATATACCAATGAAAGAAAATAAAGACATTTGACATACGACCTTTGCACTATGAGTGATAATTTGTTACAAAGTTACATTGGATAGATGGATTCTTATATCAATGCAGTTATACCTATTGGACCAGTTTGCGATTGGCTTTACCGAGAACTGAACTAGAGAGCATCCATTCCAGATTCCGGTTCCGTGCCCACAAGTTTGTTACAGTTGATTGCGAATATTAAATAAGCATAGCTTATTTTTCAGCTCCTCACAACGCAGAGGAAATACAAATAGTAAACAGGTTAGTTGTCAATTCGTACCTTGTCACCTTCCTGCACTTCGCATATCTTTTCTGCAGTGGATGGGTTGATGACAGGGAAGGTTTTGCCACTGGCCGAGTTCACAAATTCATTGTTGATGAAAAGCTAGGGATTGAGAAGCACATTAGTAATTTGTTAAACACAAATGAAACATTTCATCAACAGTATAATCTAGTTCCGATTAATTGGCAGTTGGGTAACGCACCGCACAGCTGGTTTTACCAGACAACGTAAGAGTTTAAACGAGTTGACCAATCAGCTTTTCTAAACCATGTAACGTTAGACGGTATTTGGCTAGAGCTGAACTAAACAAGTCTTTCATGACATTTGACATATAAGGGCATCTATTTAAAAAATTGTTTATACATAGATAAAACTTCAATCAAATGTATACGAAATTCGAAATTTTGGACACATTTTGATTTATACGTTTTCCGGCTGCCTATTTCTGTCCTCGTATTGAGACGACACAGCCACTTTCACACACACATTCATTCATACATACATACATACATACATACATACATACATGCACGTCGTTATTTTAGAACAAAGGTCAGACGACAAGGAAACACACGAGCTGGCACCCAACGCAACCTCAATAGGCGTCAGAATATTGGACCCCGAACAGATTTATCGTGCACCAGTCATGTATACACGCTAGTATAATTTGTTGGATGTTCTGTACGACTTCCTAGTATTTTTGTAGCGAAACTAGCAACCCTCTGATCGCAAGATCCCTACTCTTTTACTTTTCTTTGTCTAGTACATCGCACGGGCTCGAATTAGCAATCCTCTGATTACCAGCTGAACGCCTTTATCCACTGGAGACCCTGGACACAGTTTTAAGTGTAACCATGAAATATTTAAAGTTTATTGTACAAATATAATTTACACTTCCTTTTTTTTATAAATAGTTTTTATAAATAATATAAAATAATTTTTGCGGGGTTGTTAAAGTTTAATAGTTTAGAGTTTAGTTCACATAAAATACGTTTTGATGCTCGATTATTTTAATATGGGATTGGAAAAATATGGCGAGGATTGGAAGAATATGTCTAAGAGCGATTCTACAAACTTCCAAAAAGCAGGCAATCATTCGAAAAATATTTTTCTATGACAAAAAGACAAAAGAAGAATACGTTATTCAAAAAGATAGAGTGCTTGCGTAAAATCATTTAATCAATGGGAAAAAACGGCATTGTGAAAACTAGTAATTCAATGCGCAGAAATTTCTACGAAGACATTAATCAAACATGGATTATTACACAAATTCCTAATTTCAGATTTATTGCAGTTGTATAGAAAACTCGATAGTCAAAGTTGGCTTTTTTTAATTATTAGAAAAAGCAGACTGGTCTAGTTTAAGTAATTGAACTTTCTATGCTATGTCCGTAAATTTCGATTGTAAAAAACTGTTTTAAACCAGAAAAAAAGCAATTAGATAAAAAGTTTATTGGTCAATCGTGCATAAAAATATGCTATTTAAAGGCAAGTGTACAGGTAGAATTTATTTACCGCGTCTGAAAACTGGTTTGTCGGGAAAACTAACCAAAATGAAACTGGAGGTGGATTATTTTTTTTTCAACAGAATAATGCTCATTGTGTTGCAATTCAAAGTTAAAAACTCTGTAGTTTTCGCGAACTATCCTGAATTACGAAAAAGTAACTTCATTTCTTGCAAAATTTTTCTACGTTAACTATTTTAGCAATAATTTCAGACGACGTTTGTAAATTAGGAGCGAATCTCCGATCACGAGATTGGCCCTAGTGGCCTAAAACTCAGAGAACCAACCCCAAATTATACGATTTAAGTTTTTATCGTCCTGTCTTGTCCATATTTGTACTTATCCTGATCTTTTACCTTTTAATCACAAAAAATTTCAACTTTCACAGTTGTAATAACTTTATATTTTTATCCTTTACAACGTTTTTACTTTTTAAAATTACCATGGAACTTTAAATGAAAACCCAGATGTCATGTGTTTGGCGCAGCTTAGCCATTTCTGGCTCTTGCGCCATAAAACACCAACCAACCAACCGATCACGAGATCGCTACATGTTAACTTTTGCCAAGACGTCATGCCGATTCGAACTCGCATCCTCTGATTGCTAGCCGGATGCTGTACCAGATTTCCGGGCCACCTCGTGTTTTAACGATTTTCAACAACTAAAAAATACATTTATCGTCACTAAGGCCAATTCAACGCGACGTTTTTAATGTGCGTTAACTTTTGCAGACCGTTTTGGGATTCCAGAATACAAACCAAGTGCTTTGTATTCTCGAATCACAGGGCCATCTGCAAAAGCTAACTCGCGTTAAAAGCGACAGTGTTGAATAGTTTGGTTGGTTTGCTTAATTAACGTCGCATAGAGCTGCACAGTGGGCTATTGGCGACGGTTCGGGGCCTATCTCGAAGGAAAGACCCGGGAACGATGCCTCGTATTTTTGAACCATGGTCAGATGACGAGGACAACACCTAAGCTGGCACCCGACGCAACCTCAATAGGCGTCAGGACATTGGACCCCGATCAGATTTATCGTGCACCAGTCCCGTATTCACGCCAGTATAATTTGTAGGATGTTCTGGACGACTTTCTAGTATTTTTGTAGCAAAGCTGGCAACCCTCCGATCGCAAGATCACTACTTTTTTACTTTTCTTTGTCAAGTCCATCGCACGGATTCGAACCACCAATCCTCTGATTAGTAGCTGAACGCCTTTATCCACTGAGCAACTGGGGCTCCCCGTGTTGAATGAGCTAAGTATGTACACTTCTATTTATGTATCCAACAGTTATATTAGTCAATATCTTCCGGATAATTTTACCACTAAAATGCTCCAAGTAGATGTGAACACCAAGTATAAAAGATTAGGTCAGATAGTATTAGAATGAAAACTCAATACAAATATGCATGGTTTTACAATGTATTAAATTCTACAGAATATAATGAAAGAACAGGTTTTTTTGTTTCCTCTTGTAAAATGTGTTTTATCAGATACCGAGGAGAGGATCTTCGCCGAAGTCTTGGTTTTAAATAATTCCATATTTAGAAGTAAATCGCTTCGACTTTATCGCCAAGTATCCTCCGAATCAGATACTAAATATGTCGTTTAAAGATAACCGGTTTTCATTCTAAACAGACGATATGTTATTGGTAAATATATTGTCAATTTATAGAATTTCAGCTATTATTAAAAAAAAATTGAAGCAAATAATAGGTTAAGACTCAAGAGTTAAATTATGGCTCAGTTTATTTGAGAAAACTGTTTTGGTAGAATGGTAAAAAAAAACAACTTTTTATAATGTACGTTAAAGTGTTAGATTTATTATAAGCAATTGAATGACCCAAAGCAACATTCATATAATGGATATGTTACTTATAAAATATTAGTGATAGAAAGTGTGGGATATAAACAAACTAAACTGAATTTTTAATTATAAAAGGATGAGCATGGACTCTATTGCTTTTATAATTGGTAATTTGTAAAAAAATAGTCGGGTATTTTGGGGGTTGTGGGGGGCGGTTCCAAAACCCTGTCTATAATTAGCTTTTGATTCAACCGGTAAATACGTTTTTGTTAACACAAGATGCTCAATAAAAATAAAATTTAACATAACATTTCTTTTCATTTAAAAAAAAAGGTTATATTAATAAAATATAAAATATTTACAAAATTTATAATAAAATATTTACAAAATTTATAATAAAATATTTACAAAATTTATAATAAAATATTTACAAAATTTATAATAAAATATTTACAAAATTTATAATAAAATATTTACAAAATTTATAAAAAATATTATATTTATAAAATTGACTAATTCGTAATATGTTATTCAGTATACAATAAACGAATAATAATTTGACAATCGCATCCCAGTTTTAACACGCACAATCCCTCAAAGTTAACATTAGTCACAATTTCTATAAATCATACACAGGTACCAGTTGTTTTCTTCAAAGCACAAACATCAGCTTAACAACCAAAAAATGACGCTCAAAATCTGCAGTTTTACCTGGGTGTGTTTCACAGCCACCTTTGGGTTAGGTTTGAAGCCCATTTTGAAAACTTCCGCAAAAAAAGAACAACGTTATCCACTCGAGCAGACGATCGTGCGTTGACAGAAGAGAGACAAACGATAATTCTTGGCGCCGGGATTTATATATAGAGAGAGGGAGAAACGAGGAGGGAGAGCACAGGTTCCTCTTGACCTTGACTTGCGCGCACTTTTTAATTATCTCGCCAACCGGACGAGTCGATTCTAAATCGACAGGGGGAATAGGTTATGTAACTGGAAAAAAGATCTAGTGTTTGTGTCCGAGAAATTGTTGTACTGGCCGCTATTATTTGTTTGATCCCGTCATCCGCCAACGTTCGACGTGTAGAAGGGGCTGGCGCACGTTAAATCTGTTCAAATGTTCTCACGTTAATTGTGATGTGGAAATTTGAAGAGGGAGGTGCCAGCTCAGGTGTCTTTCTCGTCATCTCCTATCAAAATTACGAATAGGCTTTTGTTTGGTATGTTAATTAACGTCTCACTATTACTGCACAGTGAATTATTAGATTGGCGACAGTTTGGGGTCTATGTCAAAGGAAAGACTCGGGAACATTGCCTCGTATTTTTTAACCATGGTCAGATGACGGGGACAACACCTAAACTGGCACACAACACAACCCAATTAGGCATCCGGCTATTAGTTGGTTTGGTTAATTAAAGTCGCACTAGAGCTGCACATTGGACTATTGGCCTTAACTTAATTGGACTTAATTAAGACACACACACATTAACTCCTTCGTATTGAATTTTATGTAATCCTAGTTAAGTTGTACAAGAGCAATGATTTTATTTCACTGTTTTATTAACACAATTTTGTTATAGTTTATTGAAATACCTTCACGGAAACGAGCTGTTTAGAAGAACAAAATAAAAATAACGAGATTTTTGTTCGGAATATTTTTTGTTGCGCAGAAGCGTTTGGTGCACGTTTAATCTGTCACAGTTATTTTTCCTCGCGTTAGTTTTGGCGAGGAAGTTTGTAGAGGGGGTTGACAGTTCTGATATTACCTGTCCATAGTTATAAATTAGAAATCAGTATTTATAAAAATTCCAACGGTGAAAATTAAGTTTGTTATACTGTTTGTTATGTGTTCAATTATCATATTTTTTTTTAATTCATTCCAAAATGAAAATTGCCCATTATAGGTAGAGTAAGTTTCAAATTCTCGAAGGGGACAATTGCCCCTATTGCCCTATAGATAGATCCGCCACTCTGAGCAGAAAAACTTCTAGATATTTTAAAGCCTATTCAGTGGCGGCCCGTGGTCGCAAATGTTAGTACAGCCGAAATCATGTGAACCCCCAATTTTCCACAAACCATACATGAACGGAATTTTTTTATTATTTGCTACTCAAATCAAAGTTTCCTTTCAATTTTTACGAAATGATAACATGCGAAAAAAATAGAAAACACTTATTAATTTTTTGAAAATTAAAGCAATCCTCCCTTCTTTTAAACATGCTAATCGGTCAATTTTAATATTAACCAGTGGCGGCTCGCCCACTACAGCAAGTACAGCCGGGCTGCACCTAAATTCATTAGTGTATTTTAAAACTAAAATCAGATATTTACTAATTTTCTTAAATGAAGAATAGAATTGAAAATGAAATTTCTACGGTAGTAAACAAAATCTCCGATTCAGGAGAGGAAATTCAAGAAGGGAAAAAACTCCATTCAATAAAAACTGCAGCCAAAAAGCGAAATTCGAAATCGGCTGCATCGTTGCCATGGCAACCTCTACGTAGTCTGGAGATTCTCCCATGCTAATGCACTGCATTTGTGAGAAGATACAGCCGAAATGAATTTTCTTGTTTTAGCTGCACTTGAAGTTCGATATGCTGATTGGCCCGTGGATGAAACGAGAACTTACGAGAATATCTCCAAACGGAAATGGTTTTTGTGATACATTTACTGTGTGCTGTTGTTTCAGGACATGGTCCTGCTGTTGTTTCGTTATTTAAATTAATATTAAAATTGACCGATTCGCATGTTTAAAAGAAAGCAGGATTGCTTTAATTTTCAAAAAATAAGGAAGTGTTTTCTATTTTTTTTGCATGTTATCATTTCGTAAAAATTGGAAGGAAACTTTGAGTAGTGAATAATAAAGAATTTCCGTTCATTTATGGTTTTTGGAAAATAGGGGGGGGGGAGAGGGGGATTCACATGATTTCGGCTGCACTAACATTTTCGACCACGGGCCGCCACTGATATTAACTTAAATAACAAAACAACAGCAGGACCATAATGGTCCTGAAACAACAGAAAAACAGCAAATTTATCACCAAAACCATTTCCGTTTGGAGATATTCTCGTAAGTTCTCGTTTCACCCACCCATCCCCGCGTTTCACGAACGGGCCAATGAGCTTAACGAATCTCAAGTGCAGCTAAAACAAGAAAATTCATTTCGGCTGTACCTTCTCACAAATGCAGTGCATTAGCAGGGGGGGGGGGGGGGACCTCCATACTACGTAGAGGTTGCCATGGCAACGATGCAGCCGATTTCGAATTTCGCTTTTTGGCTGCAGTTTTGATTGAATGGAGTTTTCCCCCCTCCTGAATTGTACATTACGGTAACAGGCTTGCTATTTATCGGAGATTTTGTTTACAACCGTAGAAATTTCATTTTCAATTCTAATCTTCATTTAAGAAAATTAGTAAAATATCTGATTTTAGTTTTAAAATACACTAATAAATTTAGGTGCAGCCCGGCTGTATTTGCTGTAGTGCACGAGCCGCCACTGGGCCTATTCCGACACTGTCAATAGCACGTCGCTCATTTCTACAGTATGATATTCATCACTTATTTCTCTAAACTTTGTCTTTTTGTTTTCAGCCTTGAGGATGAATCAAACGGCCTTCGTCTGATTAAACAAGGAAGCAAAAATCTTACGTCTACTTAGTTATTATATTACGGTCTCCAGTTACTTTTGAAGTCTCTGGAGTTTGAAAGAGATTCTGTAGCTCTATCTTTTCTTTCAGAAAGTATAAAACGGTAGAACATTGAGAGTTACAATTTTCGAGAGACATTCTTAAATATTAAAATAAACACACTTTTTTTTAAAACACATGCTTTTATGAAATTCTTTAAAAAGGAATAAAAACTAAATTTGTAAATTGACTATATATAAAAGTATAAGGTGCTCATGTTATGAACGCTCGAAGGCATTTACTTCAGTGCTTCATGCTTTTATTTTTAGTTAATTAAAACCTATAGTTTATTATTTACTTTTTAATACACAAAAAGTGTGTTTCTTTGCAAAGTATCTTTATATTTTACAATAAAAACATTTATCACAAATAATAATAATAGTAAAAAACATTTTTAAATTAATCTTTAGAGCAATGCTTAATAGCGAAACCAGTTAACAACTCATGCTACTGCAGAGATAATTAAGTTTTCGGAGGTTTATTTTAATCCTGTCCCGACGGGCGATCTAAAATAATCGACATTCTAAGAGCTATAAAAGCAAACTTTTCCAGTATGCTTTGTACTTTTTTATTTTTAATTAAAGAATATTTAAAGGGTCCACCTCGTCATTGCATTTCTGGACGAAAACGAGTGTCCTTATTGGTGAAAAACCCATTTTGGTTTATTATTATTTTGTTGGTTTATTATTTATTATTTATTTGGTTTATTATTTATTATTTGGTTATTAATCCCATTTTGGTTATATTAAAGAATATTTAAAGGGTCCACCTCGTCATTGCATTTCTGGACGAAAACGAGTGTCCTTATTGGTGAAAAACCCATCATTGCACTCCAAAGTAAGTTTGAATATTTGCTTTGACATGCCTTTCTGGTTGTGTTGCCTTAAACGGACTCAAATATACCAAATCACTGATCTCTAACAATAACACTTCTGGATAGGGCAAGACATTTTATTGACTTGAAGCCGATGTAGAGGCAGCCATGATGTGCCCCACTTTCTTTGCTACCGCAATATTTCGTATATTTTTTATGTTAAAATAAGCCGACGTGTATAGCTTTTGGATGAGTTTTTTTCTATTTTCTTTTTAAACCCATTTTAATTGCAATCTGCTACTAAAATTGAAAGTCATTTGCAAGTCAAAGTCGAAGTAGATAAAAAGCAAGAGCAAAAACTATTTGTTTGGCAATATAAAAATTAATTTTATAAGAAGAAAATATAATATTTATATACATTTAATATTTCTACATTTCTATAGTAATAAAACACAACACTAAATTACTTTAAAAAAATATTGGGACACATCATGGCTGCTTTCAATTGACTTCAACGCGCCCATTAAGGAAACAATGTTTGAACCTTCCAGCAGTTACAGTTAGAGTTCAGTGTACCAAATGTGAGAAAATACGACAAAGTTGTTTATTTATCTCAAGTTTACCAATCACACCAAATCCCGCTTTAGCTGTATCATAATAAACCCTTGCCTCATAATAAACCATGGTCGGATGAAGTAAACAACACCTGAGCTGACACACAATGAGCAATTGGTAACGGTTATCTTGGTTGGTTGGAAAAATTTACAAAAAAAACCTCAATATATCAAATCAGTCGCGAATGACTTATTGAGTTTTTCCACCAAATCTACGACATAAAAAAAATTGTATACGTAATGGGGCATATACAATACAAACCCCGCCTTTCGACATCTTTCATATTAGTGATAGCCGTTAGTAAGTATGGGTAAATTCCACCTAAACAATAATTGAGACATTGACGATCTAAATGCCGCCAACGAAAAGAAACCCTTAGATAGTTACTTTGGGTGAAATGTACTGTTTTTGTATAAGAATACATTTCGTCTCGTTGTCTTCTGATAGTAAATAAGGAAATCTTGGCTACAGCCACGCTGCTTATAAGTAGTTGGTACCTCTTTGGAGCAGTCGTTTTGGGCATTTTATCCCGTTAAGCAGTCGCTTTAGCGCCGGGCAATGGCACATTGCTGCTCAAAAAGAGTTGGTTGTTATAACATGTTGGCGGGAAACAGCAGATAATGTTTGCGATGGAATTTATCTATGATTTAGAAAAGGAAAAAAAATGCAGCGGAACTTACATAGTCCGACGTAAATCCTACTACCCTATACATATAGGAAATAAAAAAAAGGACAAAAATATCAAAAATTACTAACGTGATTTAGGCAATAATTTGTGAATTTAGAATAAAAATTAATTGATACAATGTATTCGACTAAGAAAAAATATCTTGATTAATTTTTATACAATTATTCAACTACACTCAATCAATAAAGTAAAATTTCATAAATACGTCTCATTTTCTTAAAAATTTAAAAGACAACAATATATTGCGACTTTGTACAACATTCTAAATTTAGAGAATTTGATCTGCGGAACATGTGCTTCTCGAATAATAATAATAAAATAATCTTTTTTAAAAAATGAAAACCGACTTTAAGAATTGAAATATAAAAAATATTTTTTAATTTTACGAACGAGTTGAAAAAATTGAATTATCTAATATCAATTTTATACTGAAAACTTTTTGAAATCCGCGCCAAAATATATGTATGATTTTTGTAAATCGGCTCTAATTTTAAAAAGTTGTGATAAGTATAAAATAGTTTTAAATTTAACAGGGGGCCAATCCCCTGCTATTATTCACCAAGAAATTCAAGTAACAACTTGTGCTCACATTTTATCTCAACAATGTATATTGTAAAACAATCCCTATCCATGCCAATAAATGCTGGGTAAACGAAATGTCATTGTTGTACAACTTCTATATCCTTTTAACGCGCTTTCGCGGTTTTAATTTAAAGTTTTTGGCGGTTTTATTTTAAAGTTTTGGTTGGCACGCTTTTCAGTCTGTTAAAAATACTGACGATACAATTATCATTAACATCTGTAACATTTTCCTTCATATTTATCTTGTTGCCAAGAGGCAGCTTAAAATTCCATCATTCATTACAGATTCAGACAAACCATTGAAAATACTACTAATCTCATTCTGGAGTATACTTTGGACAAATATATCCATTGTACTCTGACTTTATAAAGATAAGAATATTTGATAATATACATTTCTTATCTATCGGGATAAATGTTCTTATCTCACGGCGTTGACTTGACGTGTCCAGATCGCGAGAAGAAAAAGAGAATTCTATCTGCTTTGGCTTCATTGACTGCTATCAAATAATCTTGATTTGGTATAAATAACAGATTTGTTTTTTTAAAGATGAGTCGGCAGTTTAATTGAAAAGAAACACAGTCTATATTTGGAAATTAAAAAAAAAAAATAGTGACTGTCATTTTGAATTAGTGTTAACACCATTGAACTCTAACTGCAGCTTTAGTTACAGTAGTAATACTTATTAATTACGTGTATTATTATTATTATTTTTTATCATACTGTTATAATTGCTTGTTTTTTTTTAAAATGACAAGCAAATTTGAGTAAATACTAAACTTTATGCACATATTTTTGTTATTATTTTAATGACTTTTAATTTTAAAACTAATGAAATAATATCCTAGGAATGTGCTCTTTTTCACAAGATAAATGGAAATTTTATAATTACAGTTAGAGACAACTGAAGCTACAGTTGGAAGTAACAGTTAGAGATCAGTGGTTAACACCACTAAAGCCAAACCTTAATAAAAAGTTTTAGAGTGTTAACGTGACTTCACGTATTTTGGCTATGACTGGAATAATTATAGTTGACAAAGATTAAAAATATTAAAAATTCCTTATCTTTTGTGCATTTATTTTTCTAATGTTCGAATAATCGATAAAACAACACCTCTTATGGGGTTATCAAGCCCTGAATGTAAATGTAGCCCTCACTGTTTGTAGGTTTCTTTAGAAAGTTACAAAAGTAATGGCATTAAGTTTTAGATGCTAAATATTATATATTGAAGTACTTGTATTACATGAACTCGCAATAGATGCTACTTTTTCAAAATATATAACTCATTAAATGAGCAAAAATTTAATTATTTTGAAATAATCCGGTCTCAGACAGGGATGCTCTTAAAAGACGTTGAGCCCGGTGCAAAGCTAGCTTTGTGGCACTTGAAATGTATTAAAACAAAAATTTTAACAAATATTTTTAAACTGTTTGGTATGACTCAACGATTTTGCAATTTTTTTTTGTACTATGCAAAATCATTGGCATATGGTTAGAAAATTTTTTAGTCAAAGCTTTTAAAACTTTCATTTTTTTTTTAATACGGCACTTAATAAGCTTATACTTATGTTACATTTTATACATTTTTTAGAGCGAATACTGAGTAGAGGGGATAATTAGAAACTTCAGTGGGGCTAATAAGATAGAACATCTCTTATAAAAGTTTCGTTAAGTGTATAAGCAGCTTAGGAATTAATTCGCTTGAAACCAATAAATTTTATTTATTCGTTAAGTTTCTCTTCAAGTGATAATTCACATACATTGCACTAATTTTATTTCGTTTCACTCAACTAAATAAGCACATTGTAGAAATATGTAGCAACGACAAATTTTACTATTTGAGTTTGAATTTATTTTTTTCTATTCACCATTTTAAATATTTTTTTTCTTCCAAAATTAAAAGCCGTAGCAGAGCAATGCAATCTAAATACACTTAAATTATAATTAAAAAAAAAACGAAATTAATTATTAAAAAAATTAGGTATTTTTTTCGGAGCGCGGGGCTTTTTGCGAAGGCAGTTTTGACACACCCTTAAGAGCAACGCTGATCACAGACACTAAATAAAAAGAAATCAGGTAGGCTCAGTCCTCATTGTTCCGTAACATTTATTTCGCGAATACTTTGTACGCGCGCCTGCTCGACCTGCTGCTGCTTTTGCCCAAAATTTGAATCATTCTCCCCAACGCGGTACAAAGATGAGAGGGCAGAGTTGATTAATTGCCAAACCTGGTCGATGCGGCCCACCTTTCTCTAGACAATGGTAGGTCATTTATCTCTATAAAGTTAGAGAAAGAGCTCCCTGAAGTTATGAGACTGGCAGTGTATATTGCAGCCATGAGCGCCCCCCCCCCCCCACCATTACCAAGCGTACAATTGTCAGAGAGGGGAATGGGTTAACAATCGGCCTCATCTAAGCTTCACACTTTCCTGTACACGATGGTATGTCATTTATACCCATGGGTTGATTTCATTTGGGAGTTATAGAGATTTTGCAAATGTCGTTTTTTATGTTACGACCCCGTGCGACTATGTAGCCGTATCGATAGGAAAGTCGCGTTCACGTCAGAAGGCAAGTGATACAGCATTTTGCCAGACAATGCCAAGCATTCTACTTCGAGACCACCTCGTTAGCGAGGAGTGATAGGATACGGATTGTGTATGCATTCGTCTTAATAATGGGGCGGTTGTCTCCATTCGTCAGGATAAACCGGCTTTCAAAACAATACAAGAAGCATTTGATAGCACAGAGTACCCCCCCCCCCCCCCCCCCCTTCTTTATTTTTGAGTATCTGCGTGAAATATACAGCTCCGTGTTCAATGAGAAAGCCGGAATACGTGATTCCATTTTTAAGTTAATTACGATTTCCAAAAACCTTACCGAAATGTTTTTTTTAGTGGGATGTGACTAAATAAATTTGTGTTAGGATTATCTTTAACAGTGTGACGCATTTTTAACACGAAGTTTCCAGGTATTCATAATAGCTTAGAATGAAAAATAAAAGATTTTCGGCGTATTTTTCCAATATCAGATATAAATGGGAAACTTTTGAAGTGTATGAAATATAAATAAAAGGATTGCTAATAGTGGAGGAGTTCAATTTTTTACATTTAAAAAGTTATTTTGATTCCTTGACTCGATCTATCTCTTAATTTGGTAAACTTTTTTGACTGACATTGTGCAACTACTAGTTTATTCCTCGCCTCTATGATGCGCCGATTGACTTTACACGCATAACGTTGCTGAAAGGAGCTACTTTAAATACTTCCTTCCCCGCAATTTGCAAGTAATCATCGTGTATGATAAATCTTATTTTTAAGTTACAGGAATCTGAATATTCCTCCTTATTTACATAATATACCAGTTTCGAACTTGTTCTACAACTTTCTTCTAAATAAAATTAACCTTGAAAAGTAGAAGGTTTTACTAAAATAACTAATAACAATTTCTTATTTCGGCATGAAATGCTGCCTCAGTTTGTCACACAGCAGGAGTAGAGATAGTTCAGAGAAGGTAGTCGGAAGCATAGCCGGATTTAGAGCTAGTGGGCCTTCAGGCTGAATATGTGGTGTGGGCCCCATCTACAGGGGGCCAGATGGAATAGTCCCAGTGAAACGAAGAGAGAGAGAGAGAGGGGGGTCTGAATTAAAAAATTCCTGAACCGAAAATTAAATAATTTTTAAGTGTACAAATGAAAATGTGATCCACTATTTTTTGTAACTTTCTAATACATATTAATCGCGGTTTCAAGGAATTTCCAGATGCAATGGCATTCTGGAATCTATGATAAAATGCTGCACTTGTCTTTGTATTACCCTCAAATGGCTCTAAATAAAATATAAATGTAAGACAAAAAAAAACTGATTTCCAAAAAAATAGGTAAAACAACGCCATTGTAATTATTACAAATTAAAAACATATTTGTTCAAAAGAACATAAAAGTATTAAGGTATATTTATATTGTACAAATCTATTAAGAAAATATAATTTTTTTCCATCATAAAAAGATTGTAGTATACTCTTTTCATTAGGGTTTAGATTATCATTCTTCCAAATAATTTTTCCCCAAGTTGCCCCCTCCCCCCTGTTTTTTTTTGTGGTTTTTTTTTTTGTATGATGATGGCCCTTTTATGGTGCGGGCCCCTAGGCTGAAGCCTATGCCTAAATCCGGCCCTGACCGCATGCCGGTATTAACAGTTATTGAAACATTGAATAATTCCCCCCTTATTTTGTGTGCCACACGCGATACTCAAATCGAACCACATAGTTATCGCCTCGAGAATCGTGTGATATGAATGTTATCTAAACTAAATATACAGTTACACATGCACCAGGGATTACCAAGGTCATCAACACTGCGGACACTTTTTAGAAAGGATAATGCCATCTATTTTATATAGACTCATAAAATTCGTGATTAACTACAAGGTACATTATTTAAAAAAAAAAACAATGAAGGAACGATTTTTATCTTGTAAAATAGACCAACATTGCATTTTCAATAACAACTGGTGTTATACAAATGGTCAGCGAAAATTTGAGAATAACTTCGTTTCGGTATTAGAAATAAAGATCCGATGAATGACCATATTAAAAAGTTGTTTTACCATGTTTTGGGGACAATTTTGAAAAACTCAAACTTTTTTAAAATCTAGGTTAAGAGGGGTATCGTTTTTCATGTATTTTTGAATGCTGAATCGAGTGACACTATTTGCAAGTCGATACGATCATTTGTTACAAACTTACGACAGGTTTTATGAATAAAAAGTGAAAAATTACACTTTATGAGACAACTTTATTTACTTTAACAACTTTACTTCTTCTATAAGAAGTCAGATATGAGGAGGTAGGGTTCTTCTGTTGAGTTCGCCCTTTCTAACCATATAAAAGTATGAAAATAAAAAAAAAATCCGCATTTTCCGAAACCACCTTGTGTTATTAGTTCCCCCTTCGTATCCGCATCGCCTTCATTTAATTATGTAGTTACTCATTAAATACGAATCATTTAATTGTGTGCGGGAAATCCGCATCTGTTATTTTATATGCAAATGCTACGAAAGGAAATTCTAAACGTTTGTGAAAAATATCCAAGAACACAAAGGTAAAAACTCTGCCACGTTTGCCAAGGACGCCTCTGCATTTGCATTCAATCTCTTGAGTTTCACCCTAAAAGAAAAAATATATAACTTTATCGCTCTTTAATTTTAGGATTGCTTGTCGCTATTAACTTGAACAACGTCTTCAGATAACTCAAGGAGATCTTATCAATTTCGCCACAGACACTTAGACAACGGACAATAACTTTTTAATTTGCAACTGAAGACATGGGTGAAAGAATCAGACTGCTCCACTTTTTTCTGATTTACACTTTTTCACTTAAAAAAAATCCTCTATCGGTTGGTGCAAGAATCAGACAGCTGTAAGCAATAACTATAGATATATAAAGGAAAGGGAGCTGTACTGTTGTTTCCATACGGTGCAAGAAACGTACAGCTCCAGTAGCTGTCTTGTTTTTGCACCTAATTAGTTCAACGTCACTTGGTTGGTTTAATCACTTGGTTGGATCGCTTTCCGTGTTGCATCAGCCAGTCGTTTACCAAACTCGTTCGTTGAAGGTGTGTTGTTTGTTGAACCAGCTATAACAGGTGTGTTACACATACGATATTCCATTAAAGGGGTATAATTTAGAGCAATATTATGTAGTTTATCATGCAATCCTTAAATGAAACGAATATTTTTTGGCGTCTAAAGTTCAGAGTCACTTTGATGGTTTCGAAGCAGTATGTATAATGATTTTATTGGTAAAGCCTGCCACAGGATTCCAGTGTTAAGTGTAAAAAACCAGACAGCTCCGTCTGGTTCGTCCACTCACATTTTCAATTGTTTTATTTTACAGTATGTCCGTTACAAGGAATAGCTACTTAAGTATTGAAGATTTTAGTTGACCTTCAAGGTTGTTTTATGCGCGTCTTTGGCTAATTTTAAAATTGATACGATCGCCGTGAGTTATTTGGAGGCGCTGTTCTGTTCAAACAGTAGCGACAAATCTGAAATAACAGCAATAAACTTTTTTTTAGGATAAAAACAACAAGAGATTGAATGCAAAGGTGTGTCTTTGCCGTTTTATATTTTTTCGTTAACGTTTCGAACTCCCGTTCGTATATAAAATAATAAATGCGGAGTTATAGAACGTTATTAAATTGTTCTTATTTTATATGAGCAAAACGAGGCGCTGCGGATACGAAAATGGCGAACTTTATACGCGGAGGTTTCGAGGAAAGGGCAAGTCTTTTTTTTTCATTTTCATACTTATTTGTCTTTTATATGGTTATAAAAAAAGCAACAAAAAAACCCACTTTATATTTGATATCTAAGACGAAATAAATGTAATAAAGTTCTACTCTCTACCAAGTTGTAAACTTTTGACATTTAAATTATAAAAACTGTTGTAACTTTGCGACAAGTCCTCGAATCAACTTGCAAATGGTGTCATTTAATTCAGCATTAAAAAAAAATAGAAAACGATACCCCTCTCGAACTAGCTAAAAAAAGAATTAAAAAAATGTTTAAAAATAAATGTTAAAAAAAATGCGGAAAATAGAAAAGGAGCTGTAATTTTGTATTTTACGATGCGAGAAACTTTCCGTGTTTTCTGTCCTTCCTGAACAATTTTGAAAACTGGAGCTGCGTTGTTTCTGCAGCCCACGTCATTAATTGAGGTTTTGATTGTTTTCCCATCTTTGGTTATGGGAAACATCAAAACCTCAATTAGAGAACATGCAGCCAAATGTTTTGTTCCAACAACCCCTTGTCATTGGGCTACAACTATGCGCGATTTCCTCAGTTAAATATGCCGAGATCGGTGGTTTGATAGAGATGAGCCAATTTCATATGGCCTTCCACGTTCTCTCGATGTCACGCAGCTGGACTGTCTCTGGATATTTAAACAGTTTATGCTGCAGGGTCTTCACGATAGGGTAGGATTACGAAATCGAACCACAACAGAAACAACTACCATGACTCTCTACAAACGCTTACGAACGACTTGGAGAGAAATCAAGAAAAGACTCGATATTCTCCAAGCAACTAATGAAGCGCACTGCTCAATAGTGTTAAAAATGCTTGCTCATTTTTGAAGAAACTTTCGTCATTTTTGACGAAACCGATGTCGAGATAAATGTTCCGATTAAATATTTCGTCCAACTGAGCCATTTCATTTTGTCGTTTTTTGACGAAATTTTATTTCGTCAAAAATGAGGACGATATCAAATATTGACGGCTTGATCTTTCGGTCCATAATCAGGCGCGCTACCGACCGTGCCAGAGAGGCTCGTGTGAATAGTGGCCATATACATATAACCGAAATTGAGCTGATATACTACCGGAAAGGAATAAATTATTTCGTTAAAAATGGGAAGATATTTTTGTTTCGCCAAAAGTCAAGTGATTCAAAGACGAAACGATTGTCAAAATGGACGAAGCTAGCCATGACGATAGCAGAGTGTTAAAAAATTAGTTATTTTTGAGAGTGGTGTTGAAGTGTAATTAACACTTTCCATCATGTTATAAACCAATTTATAAAAATAATCTTTGAAATGAAAAATAAATCAATTTTGTTTTTATTTCCACATTTAAAAAAAAAATCTTTATCCCGTAATTAATTTATGGACAGAGACACCCTGTTTAAAAATAACCATTTAAACGATGTTGATTAGGATCAACAAATATCTACAGCCAACACTTCCAAAACAAGCTTCTTAAAATGTAAAATAGTGAATATAGTCTTTGTCTCGTTAAGGCAGTAGTTCATAAAATTTTCAATATGACAATAAAATGCTTGTAATTGCCTAGTCCGCATGATTCACCAAGTCAATTTTTAAAAATAAATAACTTTTAAATAAATGTGAAAAACATTGTTTTCCGGGAACTGCATCACTGAAAAAAAAACCCACCGAGAACGATGTTTACGTATTAAACATTAAAAATGTGTCGCAACCAAGATTTTGAGTTTTTTGTTATGTTATTAATAATCAACTTTTATTTCTAAAAACCAGAGCGATACTCCTCTATTATGTGGTCTATGCAGGTCGGTCAAATAGCCGTTGGCAAGATAAACGCTGAACGCCCAGAATCAACATTTACGAATTTTAAGCGATTGATTTTTTAAACCTTCAGATCATGTTTTCTAACATACGTCTCAAATGTATTTTTATAAATTGATACTTTCTTTACTACTAAAATATATAAGCGATCGAGTAAAGATTTTCTTTCTAAAAATAAGATGCCTTGTGACACAGCAAAAACGGTAATTCTATATCTGTAGAGTTAGCACTTTTGATATCTTCTATGCGTTGATATGTTTGAAGAGCATTAAAGTTATTTCAGCAGATAAGAAATAAAAAAAGATAAAGAGAGTTTATCTTCTATTGGGGAATCATTAAAAGGTTGAAACATCTACATTTCATATGACCAGATTTGCAACATAACACAACTATCCTATTATCCCTTGTTAAAACCCCGAATTTTGTTTCATTTACACAGCGTTGACCCGATTATTGTCCGTGCAGGACAACAAAAAACTAACTGCATTAGAAACTACTTTACTTATAGGGTAAATTTTTGGTGGTGGTCCTTATAATAAGGAAAGTCCATTGTATGACGAAGGTTTACCCCAGGCACGTAGGTAAGGGGGTGGTTTAGGGGGTTCAAACCCTTCCCATTGAAAGTCAAGAAAAAATCGAATTATTGTAAAAATCATAAAAATACTTTAAAAAACTAAAAAAAAAATCAATTTCTAGTATAATACTTCTTGTTGAGTTGCATGAGGGAAAACCTGGTATTTTACGTGGTTCTTACCCAGGAAAATAGTTTTTAAAAGGCTTCAAAAACATGTTTTGAGGTCATTTTTTATTTATCTCAAACTAAGCATAACATAACGTCATCGCGTTGCATAATATAGCGTTTGAATTTCTGCAACACAGGAAAAAGATCGTCAAACGGGATCTATATATTATTTTAAACAAGGAATCTTAACATTTAAAATGTGTTCTATAAATTTATTTCATAATTAGGGAGTAATATTTACTAATTTTTAAAAGTATTGACTACTTTTAAAAATTAGTAAATATTACTCCCTAATTATGGGGAATGGCTTATAAATATTGGTAGCGACTTCATGAAAAGTAAATGATAATTGTTGCTGTTTCGATACTTATATATGCTAATGTATTCCTGTTTACTTGAATAAAAATTCATATAAGTTTTCCAAAAATGGGAGAGGGGGGAATTGTTTAATTGGGGGGGGGGGGGGGGTGGATAAGTTACTCAGTCACTGAACCACCCCCATGAAAAATCTATACCTATGTGCCTGGTTTATCCTTAAATCATGAATGACAATTTAATTCTTTTTACAGTTTCAAGCTTTAAGAAATACAATAAGTGAATTAAAACATTAATTTTCTTTAAAATATATAATAAGGGAGTTTCACGCCAAGAAGAAGACGACCGATGTTCCACAATCAAGTGCATGCAACTGAAAGACATTTCTTATATATATATGCCAGCATACAAATCTAGAAGTAAAAACTTTCATTTAAAAAAAAAAAGGTAGTTTCAATGGGACTTGGAAAAAACTTTGAATAACACTTTGTAAACTTATGTTAATTATTACCAGTAAAATGAATGAATAACACCTTTCTTTAAAAAAAAAAAGGGACACAGAATCTCAATACATTTTCAAAATAAAATGTTTGTTGAAAGAACATGTAAATTTAAAATAGTTATGTATACCAAATACTTTATTAACTTGAATCGTTTTATTGGTCACTGACAAAAAAAAAGGTAATACATTAATGGCTTATTAAAATATCATGATCGTGTTTAACATCGATATTCACAGGATCGCAAGGCTGCTCTCTGCATTTTGGTGAAAACACACCATAAAAAACATGTCCCCCCCCATGATTCAATAACAAAGAGATCAGTCCTTCATTGGGGATGCGTTTGGCAGAGATTCTTCACACTCCCAGAAGAGTGGATCAATAAGAAAACAGGATGGTGAATGCCATTGCGACACAGCAGACGGCCACATATGGACTTTTTCGTTCACCTGAAATGTAAGGGTCACATTAGGTACTTTATATATTTTGTTCATATGCATATATAAATGAGCTGAAGATAATGGGGCATTTGACTAGTGGGATAAAATTCATATTATCCAATGTAATGTTTTTTGAATTAACATCGCACTAGACTAGATCAGTATTTCTCAAATTTTTTTTCTCTCGCGTATCCCTTGATAAAACTTTTCAGTTACGAGTACCTCCCTTTACTAAAAAAAAGTTTGTTTTTGTTATGCAGTAATGTTAGCAGTTTTTTAAGCATTAATGTTAGATTAGCTGGCAAGTTAATTATACAACTCAAATAATAATATTTTTGCGTATCCCCAATCGGACCACAATATACCCAAGGTTGAGAATCACTGCACTAGACATGCACAACGGTTTATTGGGATCCATCTCGAAGGAAAGACCGTGGAACATTGCTTTGCAATCTTGAAACATCAGA
Organism: Troglohyphantes excavatus; assembly: GCA_963932185.1. Lineage (NCBI taxonomy): Eukaryota > Metazoa > Arthropoda > Arachnida > Araneae > Linyphiidae > Troglohyphantes > Troglohyphantes excavatus. The sequence continues at coordinate 64,471,017 of OZ010666.1, read as the reverse complement.
TGACAAGGATAACACCTAAGCTGACTTCTGCACTACAACCGATGCAAGAACATTTGACCATAATAGACTTAATTTGCACCAGTCCCCTCTACAGAAAAAATCTTTATGACAATGATGATGGGACTCTCAACCCTTCCAATATGAGCTCGCTGTTTTTCCTAAAACAAGGATCAAGCTTTGCATCTTTGCTTTCCGATGAGGCCATCGCGAATATCTGAATTCATAATTTTTGTTGAGGATAAGTGACCTTTGGTATTGTCGATGCATTCATTTAACTATATTTATAATTTAAATAAGTTCAGCAGATCACTAATTTGATCTTGTCAGTATTTTTCACTTTATTAACAAAATATCTAAAGCCACTTCACATCTTTTGCCCCTTATCCCGACACTTTTTTCCTTCAGGTTATGGAGCACTAAGTTTTTCAATCTTTTAAACCAGACACATTTTAAAAATGTTTAGTTTAAGGGTGTTTGATAAATTGTGGAAGTTAATTTATAATATTTTTAAACAAAATGTTTATAGTACGACCTTGAAAATAATAATGTTAGCATCCACATTAATCAGTTTTTTTCGTGGTCGAACTGTAAACGTTAGGTCTATAAAATTATTATAAATTAGCTTCCATAAATACTTTAAAACTGAACATTTTAAAAATGTGTTGGGTTTAGAAAGCTAAAAAACATGCTCCATAAGCAAACACAAGGGTGTCAGAATAAGGGGCAAAGGTAGGAGATTGCATCTTAAACATTACACACTTCCTAAAGCCTAGTTTTTAAGATTATGTGACTAAATAACAATACTACACAGGTTATTTCACTACAAAAATAAATATCAATTGTGAGAGGTTGCTCTCGCAGAGTGGCGCTGGTGTACCGGAAGGGACGGAATGCGTGGGAGAGAGCGTTCGGTTGTTTTGGAGGGAGAGAAAAAAGAAAGCGAGGACCGGAGGCGGATTCGAAAAGCAAAAGTAACAAGTGTCCGGTGTCATCCATTGTCCGGTGTTATCAATTGTCCGGTGGTATCAAGTGTCCGGTGTCATCAAGTGTCCGGTGTTATCAATTGTCCGGTGGTATCAATTGTCCGGTGGTATCGTGTCCGGTGTCATCAATTGTCCGGTGTTATCAAGTGTCCGGTGTTATCAATTGTCCGGTGGTATCAAGTGTCCGGTGTCATCAATTGTCCGGTGTTATCAATTGTCCGGTGTTATCAAGTGTCTGGTGTTATCAAGTGTCCGGTGTTGTTCTGAATTGTCCGGGGGTTTCAAGAGTATCAACGAACCAAGATTTGAGCTGGGACAAAGCTTACAGTGGCGCCGACGACAGCGGTTGTCTGAGAAATACACACGGCATATTTCCAGAAAAGTAGGTCTTCAACGCTTTGAACCGGTGATATGAGGTGCTGCAACAATAATCAACGGTAATAGATATGCCTTACTATTCTTAAAATACAGGGGGGGGACAAACATATTTTTTTTTGTTATGTAAAATATATGGTTGATGTAGTTTCGGTTTGATATATGTAAAATATATGGTTGATGTAGTTTCGGTTTGATATATGTAAAATATATGGTTGATGTAGTTTCGGTTTGATATATGTAAAATATATGGTTGATGTAGTTTCGGTTTGATATATGTAAAATATATGGTTGAGGTGTATTTTGAGGAGAAAAATAGTGGGGGAAAAAAAAAATCCCTTAAGAAAAATTATGCTGTTATTTTACCAGCATTAAGTAATTTAGAATGCTGTATAATGTTACTGGTTTGTTCAAATATCTGACAATTGGCATATTATAATTCTTATTTTTATAAGTTAAAGGTATTTTGGCTAACTTTTATTATATAACTGTATTTGCTGTGTAATTAAGATGGCATTCTTCGGGAAAGCAAAGAGAGAGGATTTAATTGTGCTAGCCACGGAATTAGGTGAGAAAATTCCTACAGGTAGTAGGATGGTAGATTTAAAAAAAATTATCACCGCTAGTGTTGAATTTGAGGAGGAATATGCAAAGAATATGTTGGGTAATATAATAGAAGATAGGATTAAGCAGGAGCAGCAGGGGAAGGAAGAAAAAGAGAAACAATTAGAGAGAGAACATGAACTTAAGCTTAAAGAATTAGAAATGCAGGGGCTCTCGGGTAAAGGCGGCACTGCTTTCGGTTCAGGAGACATTTCGGAAAGAAACGGGTGTAATTTTATGGGATATTTAAATATAATGAAAGGTTCAATCTTGGACCCTCCCGAAAAACCAGAGGATTGGCCTTTTTATTTTCATCATATCGAAATTATGTTTAAATTGTATGAAGTTCCTGATCACTTTCAGGGCAAAATTGTACTGTACAGCTTAAAAGAACGGGTAAGGGGTATAAGTTCTATACTGGGGGAGGACGAATTGGATAATTATAGTCGTATCAAAGATACCATGTTAAAAAGGTTTAAAATCACTCCCCTACAACATAAAATTAATTTTGACAAATGTGGCAAACAATACGATGAATCTTATACTCAGTATGCAACGAAATTAGAGACTGCATTAGAACTATATTTAAAATCGAGGGATGTCACGACTTTCGAAAAATTAAAACAATTAATAATAGCGGATAAGATAAAAGATAGTCTACCTCAAAATGTGAAATCTCACGTTTACCTCAAAGAGACAGAATGTTGGTTAGCGGTTAGGGAATTAACACAAGAAATTGATAATTTTGTGATTGCAATGTCAAGGAACTATTGTAATCAAGGTTATAGAGGCAGAGGCAATTTTCTTGGGGAAGGTAGACAGAAGTATGAGACGCGGGAAGGTAAAAATGAAAACAGAAACTGGTCTAGTACACAGGTTGGAGGTGAAAACTACAAAGACAAATTTGATCCTGAGAAAAAACTCGTTCAATGCTACGCATGTAAGGAAGAGGGACATATAAAACGATTTTGCCCTAGGGTTAATAAGGTCCCGAAGCAGACAAGTGACATGGGAAATTCGGAATTGGAGGAAATGGGCATAAATAAGGTTTGTGTAGATTTCTCCGGTTTCGATCGGAAAGGTTACTGCTTAGAGGATATACCTTTGGGGTTAACGGAGTCGGACCTTCCGAGGATGGATTTCGTGATCGATGGATCTTTGTTTCAAGGGGTTATAGATACGGGCGCACAGATAAGTGTGCTGAGAAAATCGGTGGTGCCAAGTAAATATTTAGAATCTGGGGGAAAATTATTCCTGCGTTCGGCATGTGGCACCCTGATTGAGGCTGCGATGATTTCAGTTCCTCTGAGCATTGGGACGGAGAAAGGTGGGGTTACACCTTACGTAAATGTTCAAGTAGCAGTTGTAGATAGGTTAAGTGAGGATGCATTGATCACCCCCATAGTATTTAAACTACTAAGAGAGCAAATGAGAAAGTATTTGGGGGAGGATAGATCGGAGGATATGGGGGCTGCAATCTTGGGAATGCAGGTAGAAACTGAAAATGTCACTGGGAAAGAAGGGAGTGAAGAACAAAATGATATGGAGGATTTACCTGACGATGAGCAGGCTGGGAAAAGCATCCCTATAGACATAGTGCAAAGCCAACAGGCACATGATAACATAGTGCAAAACCAACAAGATAGAGATTGTCATGAACGGGATATCGATCCACCGCTATCGCAAGCACAGAAATTTCGCAAAGACCAAGCAAATTGCGAATCATTAAAAAGGGTTTTTATGGAAGCAAGGAACAATAAGAATGGTTATTGGTTAGAATCGGGAATCCTTTACCACACTGGTAAGTTTAATGGGCAGAAATGCAGTCAATTGGTTATACCTCAGAGTAGGAGGGAAGACATTTTAAAATTGGCTCATGAAACTTTAACTGGAGGGCATATGGCGTCAAAGAAGACTGGAGAGCGCATTAGACTTTCTTTTTGGTGGGAGGGGTTGACAAAAGATGTCAAACGATTTTGTGAATCTTGTCATGATTGTCAACTTCGACGCCAAAAGAGGGTTCACGATAGGGCGCCAATTGAAGCAGTAGGGAGACCAGAACTTCCGTTTCAGGTTATGAATGCTGATCTATTTGGACCAATTGAGCCCAAATCTTCACGGGGACATAAATATGTATTGTGTGTAATGGACCAACACAGTAGATGGCCAGAAGCAGTTCCAATTAAATCATTAACTGCGAAAGCTACTTGTGAAGCGTTTATGGAAATATTTATGAGGACAGGTATACCAAGAATGATATGGATGGATAATGGGACAACTTTTGCTGCAAAGCTGACAGAGGAGTTTTTAAAACGCTTAGGATCGTCTCCAAAATTTTCAACTCCGGGTTATCCTCAGGCCAATGGACTTTGCGAAAGATTCATTGGTATGATGAAAAGAATGTTGCACCATTGCGTGAAATCTCAAGGCAAAGGATGGGATAAGCAATTGCCATATTTGTTGTGGGCTTATCGAGAAGTTCCAAACGCAACAACTGGTGTCCCTCCATTTTTACTAGTATACGGCCGTATACCAGTGGGACCTTTAGCTATCTTGAAATCCAGCTGGGAAGATGATGCAGTTTTACCGCAAGGGGTTGGAGAATCTGTAAGTGAATATTTGAGGGCACTCCGCGACCGGTTGAAAGATGCTGAAATATTTGCTACTCAGCATGGAAACATCCAGCAGCAAAAATATGTCCATTACCACAATCTAAGGTCAAAGGAACAACAATTCAGTGTTGGTGACGAAGTCGTGGTGCTGATACCTGATTCTACTAACAAACTTTGCTCCAAATGGATGGGGCCGGGTGAAGTAGCGGAAGTTAAATCCCCGCATTCTTATTTGGTAAAGTTGCCAGATCAAAGCGTTCGTCATCTACATAGTAACAAATTAAGGAAATACATACAACCAGTTAATACTATAGGAATTATATACGAGGCGGACAGAGACTTTGGTGAAATTCAACATGCACCGATTGAAAAATGTTCAGCAGTAGGAGTATGGCTGAGTAAGCTTACCAGTTCAAAAGACTGGGACCATTTAGACGGGGTTCAACGGGAACAATTAACTAGAGTAATAAGGGATTATCATATGTTTTTTGATGGAGAAATTAAATGCGCCAAAGTTGGGTCGCATAGAATAATTTTGAAACCGGACATTCAAAGGAAACAACCCTACATTTACAAAGTCCCTGAATTATTAAAATCGCAAGTGGAGAAACAAATTTCAGAATTATTGCAAAGGGGGTTGATAGAGCCTTCGGTGGCTGAAATAGCATACCCTATAGTGTGTGTAGCAAAAAAGGACGGTACCATTAGACTTTGTGTGGACTATCGCGGCTTAAATGCGGAAAGTCAGATAATGTCGTTTCCAATGCAGAATGCAGAGGAATTACGCTATAGAGCGGGAGCTGCCTATTTTTTGACCACACTAGACATTTTGAAAGGCTATTGGGAAATTCCAATGGAAGAGGGAAGTAAAATACTGACTAGCTTTGTTTCACCGAAAGGTCAATATCAATGGAAAGTGATGCCTTTTGGATTAGCTGGGGCTCCGGCAACTTTTCAGAGGGCAATGAACCAAGCTCTAAAATCGCATAGTGGTTATGCAGAAAGTTTTATTGACGACATAGTAATCTATTCGGTAAACTGGGAGGATCACTTAAAACACATTACAGCCGTTCTTAAGACGCTTCAATCCTTAAATTTTACTGCAAACTTGGATAAGTGTTCCTTCGGCAAACCAGAGGTAAAATATTTAGGTCACATTGTAGGTTCCGGAAAGCATGGGCCCGATCCGGACAAAATTAAGACTATCAAAAACTTAAAAGTACCTAAAACAAAAAAATCTTTGAGGTCAGCATTGGGACTATTTAACTACTACAGGGAATATGTACCAGGATATGCTAGAATAGCTAAACCCTTAACTGATTTGACAAAGAAATCCATTCCTAACGATGTCCCCTGGACCGAAGAAGCAGAATGTGCATTTAATGAATTAAAAGATGCTTTATGTACAGCGGTTTCGCTGTACACACCTGATTTAGCACGACCGTTTGAAATTCATACAGATGCCTCATTGACGGGAATAGGCGCATGTTTAATTCAGAGAGATTCTACGGGAAGAGCTAGGCCGATAACGTTTGCTAGTCAGAAACTGACAAATACGCAGACAAACTGGAGTACAATAGAACGTGAAGCTTTTGCTGTAATGTGGGCGCTAAACAAGTTTGAAGTTTGGACTTATGGGAAACCAATTTTACTTCATGCTGATCATAATCCCTTAAAATTTCTTACTGAGGGAATCCCGAAGAATGCTCGATTACAGAGATGGGCATTAGCCCTTGCAAGGTTTAATGTTGAAGTTGCCCATAGACCAGGTGCTGTTAACACGGACGCTGATGCTCTGTCTCGCATCGAGTATGAGGATTAATGCAATGTTTATGTAGTAAATGTAAATTTTGGAGAAAAAAAAATGTAAATGTATGTGTTTATGTACTTCAGTAAATTAATATATTTATTATTTTATTGATTTGTTTATATGTAATAATGGATATGTTGAATGTTTAATTGTAAGCTCATGCATGAGAAGCAATTATGGGACACAAACACTAACACACACTGAAGGTACTTTCTATAATTGGACATTGAAGTGTACGCGGACAAAGCTAGTAATAGTTTCACTGCAGGACTATAGTCATGCAGTGGAAACTGGAGGGAAGGTGTGAGAGGTTGCTCTCGCAGAGTGGCGCTGGTGTACCGGAAGGGACGGAATGCGTGGGAGAGAGCGTTCGGTTGTTTTGGAGGGAGAGAAAAAAGAAAGCGAGGACCGGAGGCGGATTCGAAAAGCAAAAGTAACAAGTGTCCGGTGTCATCCATTGTCCGGTGTTATCAATTGTCCGGTGGTATCAATTGTCCGGTGGTATCAAGTGTCCGGTGTTATCAAGTGTCCGGTGTCATCAAGTGTCCGGTGTTATCAATTGTCCGGTGGTATCAATTGTCCGGTGGTATCGTGTCCGGTGTCATCAATTGTCCGGTGTTATCAAGTGTCCGGTGTTATCAATTGTCCGGTGGTATCAAGTGTCCGGTGTCATCAATTGTCCGGTGTTATCAAGTGTCCGGTGTTGTTCTGAATTGTCCGGGGGTTTCAAGAGTATCAACGAACCAAGATTTGAGCTGGGACAAAGCTTAGCTGATTCAATAATACATTAACCATACAATCTAAACCTTAATAAAAACATACTCGCCTCTTAATGATTCAATCAAGAAAAGCACAATAGCTCAGTTGCAACAGAATGACAACCATAATTTTTTTCTCTCCAAAATGATAATTATGGCATATATAATCTAAATCACTATTTGTTTGAATTTTGAAAATTATTTGAAAATTGTCTACTGTATAATGTCAAAATAAACTACTAAAATTTATTTCTAGTAACTTTTTGATGTTGAGTGTTTTTTAGCTTCCTAAATATCCTATAGACTATATAAATTTCTGTTAGCTTTATTAACATATTTTTACAGGCCATCATATTGATGTTTCATTCCTATTCCATCTAAAAACAGTCTTAAACAATAAATATATATTGAGCTTGTTTAAATATATACGGGTGATTCTACAAATACGGGAACATTTGTGTTCCGTACTGATATTTTTTTGTTGTTTTGGAAATTAAAAAAAACTTTTTAATGTATATATTTACACTCCCTTAGCACTATTATTCTGATTTTCATCTATGAAAAAACTTCATATTTTATTCCATTAAAAAAACTTATTTTAATTAAATGTCATCCACATGCCCTGTCCCATACCTATAATTTGTGTTTTTCAAATAATTTATCTAAAAAACCAAAAGTGATTTCCTGTTCATTTTTCTTTTTATTAATGAATATATATGTATGAATAATATTAAGCTAACAAAAGTCAAATTAAATAAAATTATTACATAAAAAAATTAATTAAAAGTTTGTCCTAAGGAATATCAGTCATCCACATGGCTGAAACAAATGGAATTTTTTTCTCAAGGAAATTGAAACTTTTAAAGTGGCAAAAGTGCCTGAAAATAAACATGGCAGTTTGTGGCTTATGACTAAAAGTTGCATTTTGCTGTTCTTCATTGATTTTTGTGATTTGCTCTAAGTCGTATTTCATTTTCAGGTAAGGGTTTTTAATCCTTGTCATTAACATGACTTGTAATAAGCAGGTAAAATGTAAATATAAATAAATTCTGGTTATGTATGGTGATAAACCTTGCAGTTGTAAGTACTTAACAGAAGTTAACCCTACAAAGCTTCATATATCAGGGCTGCCACTGAGTTGTACCTTTGAAAATAGTAGCTTTAGTATCCTTAGACATCAAAAATAGTCGCCTAAATAGTCTCCTCAATTATGCAAAGATTATTATTGAGCAAAGATTACTAAAAGTAGTAAATTGCGACAAATGCATTTTACTAAATGCAAGTAATATTACAAATTGATATTATTTTTATTTTTGTCACTGTTTTTAGACAATTCTAAATATGTACTTTAAACTCATTTTCTTAAATAGATTGCATAAATTTAAAAATGTATATATTCACTAGATATGAACAAACTTCATTTTTAAACCGCACAACAATAGTACGTGCATTTTTGCACCAATATATGCTTTTTTTAAATTAACGTATATAAAAATACCCAAAGAACATATGCCTACTTTTAAAGAAACATAATAGAATATGACTGAAGGCAATGGTTACAAAAATACCGCATTCACAAAAAATGCCAGATTTTTTTTGCTGAGCTTGGTAGTAATAAATATCAGTTTATAACAAATAGCTTTCTAAAACAAACAGTAGTTTAATAAAAAGTGGGAAAATAAGACAATTTTCACAAATTTTGAAAAAAAAACGAAAAAACTTCAAAATTGAAACAAATCACTTCTATAATTGCAGTCTTTTAACCAAATTTAGTAGTAATGATAAGTTGTTTATATCCCGAAACTTGCTAATTGCATTCGTATTAAAAATAGTAGTAAAATTCTCAACCAAAAAAAATACACCCACAAATTTTGTCTATGTAATCAATCACAAAGCTAAAAATACAAATTTTTCCTTAAACTCTGAATAATTTATTAAGTTTTATAAAGATATCTACTTAATTCCATCAAAGTTTACACAAATAGTTCTGGGAACAGTTGAGGGTTGCATCAAATGCTTCTATTTATGAAACTTTTTGTTGAACCAATGCATAATTTGATTTCTATGCTAACTTTAATACATAGGCCCCACAACAATAAAACACATATATGTTGATATTAATGACTTCAAGCAACATTCATGCCAAATTTGAAGAAATTCAAACAACACATTTGGACATAAATGAGTAAGAAGCAAATTTACAAACAGACGAAATGCTGAGGGGTCAAGTTAAAACAGGGACCTAAAATTCTCAAAAGCAAAGACATTTCAACTCTAAAATGCCCATTATAAAGTTCTTTCAAGGTATAACTAATTTTACCAGCTAACTTATGCAAAATTCCTAGAAATTTCCATTTTTGAAAATCAAGGAAATTGCGACGCTAAAAATCTTTTTTTTTTTAAGTGGGTGGGTTGTGAGAAAGGAAAATTTAAAATGAAAATAATTAATATAATAAAAATATATAAACGACTAAACAAAATATAATTCAATTGTAATTTGAATACCAACCAAAGAAAAGAAAACGAAAAGAAATTATATATAAAAAAAAATTATTACTGAAAATGACAAGTCCTAAATTTCAACTTCGTGAATTAAACTATATTTTCGAAAAATGGCATGCAATTTTGTTAAGTAGTGCAAAAGAAATCATTATAAAACAGTAAGTAATGAAATATATGAATTTATATATCAGATGCAAAAGGATTGAATGCCTTGAAACGGAGATCTCAGCAGATCGCGTTTAGCGAATTTCTACAATTTCAAGGTTTCCATGCATTAAAAAAAAACAAATCAAAAGAGCGACAATTGAAAGTTGCATTCGGTAGATGTGCCAAAATTTAATCATCTCAACTTCCGAGAGATATTGTCCCCGTTTGACTAAGATCGCAAATATTTTTTCTAGATGTGCAAGATATTAAATTTTTGTGAAATCATCCGAGTTTTTTTTAGATTGAACATCGATTTTTCATAAAACAACAAACGAACTGAAGCAGGCCGCGTTTAATGAATATCTACAATTTCAGAGTTTTCATGAGCAAAAAAATTTTTTAAAACAGCGTCATTATGCAAGGAAAGACATTGAACCATCAACTTTCGACATAAATGTGGTTTTGTACCAAGTTGGCGCAGGATGACACTTTTGGCGCAGGATTCCATCCGATATTTTTTACAACAATTTTGATTACAATGATTTGGCCCATAACGATATTTTTGTTTAAAATTGCGATGCATTGACACCGGGAAAAGTAATCGCCGCGATACAGCTCGAAAATCCACTCCTCCCCAGCTGTTTTATGCAATTATTTTAACTAACATACATATAGGCTACACATTTAATTGAAAATTTTAATTGAAATTTTTCGGAATTTACGCGAGTATATTTGGTCCGATACATTTATTAAATTGATGGTAATAAAAAAAGGAAAACCGCGGAACCTCCGAAGATTTTCATTCCTGAGGTGTATCTCATGTTCTTTGCTTCGCGCAGTGAATTCTAAAAGTAACACACGCAACCTAAACCCAAATTGCTCTAATAGGTAATGAAAGCGATGTCTATTGGCGATAAATCATGCTTGGCAAGTATTATTTACTTGCAAACACCTCCTACAGCGTTTAATGGTGTTGATTCTTCGACTGTTTGTCCTTTAGAATCGCCAAATAGCAGTACATTGGCGTCGTATGCAACAGCCAATCAGATTACGTGACTCTTCAAAATCAGTTAAACGATGCGTGATTTTGGAAATATTAGTTGAAAATCTATAATGTTAAAAAAAGTTACAAAAAAATAGTCTCCAAAAGCTGAAAAAAGTAGAGGGTTTTGATGAAAATAGTCGCTTTTGGTACTATTTTAATAAAAATAGTCGCCATAGTCGCCGAATCTTAAAAATAGTCGCTTTAGTCGCCTGTGGCAGCCCTGATATATGGCTTACTGAGAACATGCAAATTCTGGTTTTGTCATCCACATGCCCATTTTCTTAGTCATCCACATGCCCATTTTCTTATATCCAATAGGTGGCAAAACAAAAATATAACAATTAAGCTCTGCTGATGTTTTATTCTAATTATGTACCCATTGAACTACTTTAGTAATTTTTTTCTGATTTTTAAAATTAATTTAATTTTTGGAAATTTATGTACTGTAAATATTCCCGTATTTGTAGAACCACCCATATATACATATATATATTGCATGTGCGAGCTTTAGGTTTATTACAAAATGTTGGTTTCAGCTTTATGGGAATTTCAAGAGTATAAAAAATAATTAAAACTTAATGATTTCTTCGAAATAGCTTCTACTTCAATTTCTAGCATTATAACAGTTATTTGAAAACTTATAAACCACTGGCTATAACTAGACTGATATTTTTTAGTTCAAAATAAATTTTATCGAAAATTATTCTTTAAAGTTTCAGGTTTTGGTGCACTTAACTTAATTAAATAATAAAAACTTAGATTTTATATAAAAACACAGTAATATATTTGTAATGAATAGTATATTATCCAATTAAAAATTAGTCATTTATATTTAAATACACATGTATTAGAAATAAAACTAAAAAATATTTTCATGTTTAAATGATTAAAATTAGCATAAAATACCACATTTCACTTTAAAACTTATTACATCTGGCCGGGCCAAATGCCAAGTGTTCCAAGTCCGAAAATAAATACCATTTTTCATTACTAAGCTGTTATACATAACATTTTGCAAAGTGGTGTGGCTCCAAGTTCAATAGGTTGCCCAATAATGAGTTGATTACCATTCCAATTAATATTATAGCCAGGAAGAATTGCAAACTTTAAATGTTCTTGTTTTTAAACTGGTAGCATATGGCAGAAGACTCGCCTATTCACGAGTTAAATATTTAACTAATTGGACTAATACTCTATTATTAATTCTTAAACAATTTTAACACACTAAATGATGTCAACATATGCAAATTTGTGCTCTCGCATATTTATTAAAATAATTCTAAAATTAACTAGCCACAGTACAACATGTTCGAGTAGCCCAAAGTAAACACAATTTAATTCAACATTTTACATTAGCAACAACAGAAATTAGAACAGAACAAAACATGAAAGACTGTCTACAATGAAAATAAAGATGTGTACATACCTATCCTTGCACATTTCCAAAATATCCCCAAAAACCTGAAATAGAAATATAAAAATGAAGAATAGATATATGAAAATAAAACTACAAATTATGTAATACTAAATCGCTTTATTGAAAAAAGTGACTTAAAGGCATGTAGGTAAGTCATAAGTGAAAACATTAAATTTATCTTAAATTTATTACAATGTTAAGTTTATTTTTTTTGAATGTTACAAAGAGGATAGATTTGCTATAAACTAATATATTATCTGTTAAAATTGACTAATTACATTTTTTAAGTTCCAAATATGCTGTTAAAAATACACAAATCCGGCAGTGTATATAATACATATAATAATATAAAAAATGGTATTTGCCTTTGGAATCACAAATCGCTGAATTTGATTTCAGACAGAATATCGAATTTTTTTATTATTTTATATTAAGCAAATATTCTCTTAAGTTAAGAACAAAGTTGCTGTTAAAAACTCTTAGATGGTTGAACACAGTTGCAGAAATATAATTAAAATAACAAACAACTTTTGTTTGCCATTAAAAAGTTTTATTTTATTACCTAACAATAAATATTTAAGCTATGAAATGAATAAGAAAAATAGGCAAGAGGGAAATTTTTTCCTGAAAGTTAACAATGATTTATTTTAAGTATGTATTGCTCACATTTCTCTTTTCCCTCACTAACATATTTATATTAAATTGCCTATATCCCCATAATAATATCTTCCAAATACTTATACACCAAAAATAAGCAACATCTATTTCTTAACATAGTTTAGGTAGGGAAATTTAGGAACTAACAAACAGCACCAGATTTAAGATTTTTGTGGCCCTAGGTAAATTTTTTAGAGCGTCCCCATTCTTTTCTTTGCCGTCTGCGATTTGAAGTAATATAATTATGTATATATATATACATATGTACTTTAAATATACAGAATTGTATTACTCACAGATGGCAGAGGGTAATAAGTAATCATTCTGTTTAAACAATTTGTTTCTCAAAAATGTTTAACACGCATGGTTTTCATTTAAATATATTCAAATCTTTTTATATAGATACGGGGGTGTACTCAACGACTTAAATAGCAACTCTGCACTCTCGACGGCTGCCGATCATTTTGGCAGAAAGGCAAGGGCATTTTGCTGTGGATCATGAGGTAGCGAGTTCAGGCACAGCTACGAACACACTCAACCTTTGAAAAACTTGCGGTGGCATCTACAGTCAGCCGCCACAACCACTGCCTAAATGATCAGCAAATGACAGGCAACATGTTACTAAGGACCTCGTACACCATCACTATCCCACACGACAAAAATTGATGTGAAGGGAGCTCATAACTGCTTCACTCTGAGGGGAGTGTGCGGAATGTACTCAACGACTTAAATAGCCACTTTGCACTCTTGGCCATCGGCAATCATCTAGGCCAAGACAGCAAAGGGGTCAGGTTTACTGTACGGTCACCCTTGGTGCGATTTTTTCAACATTTGGCGATAATTTTTTTAAAATGGTAACCCCCTTCCGACCCAACAAGGAATTGCAGCAACCCTATTGGATAACAGTTGTTTTCTTTAGATCTCGCTCGTGCTAAATTTTGTCAAAATGGCTCCTTTTGGCGAGATTTTGAAAAAGTCGCCAAGGGTGACCGTACAGTAAATTTTTACCCAGCAAGGACACCTTACTGTGGCTCAAGAGGTAAAGCGTTCAGGCCCAGCTCTAAGCTCGACACCTCGTTGGTATTAAAATCTTTTTTCTCCGAAGATATAATTTCCGAGGGATCTCAGCGACAGAATTACAGAGAGGGTCACAAATTGCGTGTTTGTATTCCAACAGGCCTGAAGTATTTATAATAAACAGTAAAAAATAAACATAAGTGTTTTATTAAAAAAAATAAAAAACCTTGATAAGTTACTAGTTATTTAATTAAAATTCTTTGAATAAACATAAATATTTTAACCCACATGCTTTTCATTCAAATAAATTTGAATTTTGTTTTGTAGGTTAACATTCCTCCTCTTCCAAGACATTATGGCCGAGAGTCTTAAGCGACCATCCATTAAATGAGCAAAATAACGGAATACAAGTTTGAATCGCTGTCAGCATTCATGCACGGAATAATCAGATTTTTTCATTACAATCGTGAAAAAGGAGTTTTTCAGCTTTTAATCGTAACAATAATTTTCAGTTGTGACGTAAACAGAGCGTACAAGGTTGGTTTACTAGTAGATGTCAGCTGGCGAGGGACGCAGTCGGCATCATTAACCAATTTTCAAACATGCTGCGCCCATTGAGCATTCATGTGTTGATTATTTCACGTTTTTAAAAGTTAAAAATTACCCATATTTAAACATTTAATAACTTTATTTGCCACCAAAATATTTGGCGAAAAATCATTATACTGCTACTGTTCCTATATTACTTGTTACAAGTTTGATATATTTCTTTTTTGGATACTTTTCCATTTCGCCGGCGCAGGCAATAAAGTTGCCAAAAATGATACAACCGACACCAAATGGAATATCCCCGCTGGCAACCTTTTACCACTACATTTTCAAAACAAGTCGCGGACATTTCTTATAAGTAATGTCTTTTTCCTAATACATCAAAAATGGATGAAAAAAACTTTTTTCATGTGTATACTGTGTGTTGTCACCGAAAAAGTCTGCTTGGTGAGATTTGCGCCGGCAAAATGGAAAATTACCCTTTTTTTTTGTTTATTTTTATTTTACAACAACTTATTGAAAAACTTGTATAGCATGTTGGAATACTTTTATGAAGTAGTATTAAAAAATAGCATATTAAATTCTCATAACTTAAAAGAGACAATTAAAAAAATTCCTTTAATAGTTCAACCATCTAAATAATAGTTAGTTGCTGAAGTTTGCTTTAGTCGTGTACAATGCAACAAACATTTTTTAAGATTAAAATTAAGTAAAATGTATTTTGTACACACAATACTACATTTAATACAAAGGAAATTCATACCCTTCCTTATTACGATCCAATAAGCTGGGAGCCAGAGCTCTGACGTAAGCACATGTGCAGATAAGCAGCAGTACAACAGTCAATAAACTTTGGAAATTAAAAAGAGCCGACTGTAAGAATAAATATATTTTAGTAATAAAACAGGGAATTAATATACATAAATGATGTTGCTATTGGGTACACATTTTAAGAAGTATGAAACTGGAAACCTGCATGTGAAATATAAGGTAAATTAATACTACACGTATAATAAAAAACAGCATCATTTTGAAAATTAAGAATAACTATTAATGAAAAATATTTAGCAAATATACCATAGTCAGCTTCTATTATAAAAATACATATGTTAAAATGTTTGTCACTAGTTTGTGTTTTCACGTCAGACGATTCTTTACTTCAGTTCCCTTCGACAAATATTATTTCGTTTTTTGGATAGAGATAGTTTTATTTCACTATGAAGTAATATTATTTAAAAAATATATATATATTCTGTTTAAGATAATTATGAAGTAATTTTTTAAAAAATAGGCCATATTTTTTTTTGTACAAATATAGCTTTTTTTTGTACAAATATAGCTTTTTTTTATATTACAAACCAGTTATCACTTGCAGACATTGTGCTTTCTTGTCTGTAACTGTACTGCTTGCGGCAAATGTATTGTTATTTTTATTTTTTACTGCATCTCAAAGATTCTTAAGTGATTTTGAGAAAATATGTAATTTTGCTACAAGAAAAATATCATTGATCACAATTAAAAAGATTAAATATCTCAGAAGAGTAAAGGCGCTAAACAACTGAAGTATTATTGAAATGAATACTGCTTTTAAAAGATGTGGCAGTAAGTTTGCAGTTCCGATTTATCAGCAGTGGTTGAAACGACCTTACGAATTCAGAGTTTATGAATCTTCAAAGCGCTATTATGCTTTTTCCACCAATGATTTTGACTTGAAGCATGTGGGACATATTTCTAGAAATAGTAGAATTCCCATTCTGTCCGAAGCAGCTGTTTATTTGTCTAATAATAAACAAACATTTCGCTTGCTCAGTATCTCAAAGAACCGGTGTTGGAAATGCAATGCAGTTGTCACCGAGCGAGATTTGGTGTGTATGACTTGTGGAAGTGTGCAAGAACCAAACCAGAAACTTAACTTCTTTGAGATATTTAAAGAAACTCCTCACTTCGATATAGATGTTAGAAATTTAACAGTTAAATTTAGGCGTTTGCAGACTCTTTTGCATCCAGATAAAATTGCAACTAGACCAGAAGTAAGTAGATGTATTTCTTGTAGTTCATTTTTTTTTAAAGATGGAGCTGCATTATTAAATACTTAATTTTTCTCTATTTTTACGGAATGTTGTGGTTTTGACTGATCGAAATTCATTGTCGTAACAGTTATTTTTAATACTTCAGAATAGTCATAACTTGAATCAATCTAAATAATCAACATATTTTAAATTTATATTAAAAAAAATCTAAGAAAATTTCCTAAAAAGCTAGTTATGTTAGTAATTTTCGAGAAAGGCAAGTTTAGTTGTGTTATCAATCAGTGATGACAGTTGCCATACGTACATAAACCCAATTAATGTGTTTAAAAAAACAATTCCACAAAAATAATTTTTTTTCTCCCTGCCATATCTTTTAAAACTATAAGTTCCAGCACCTCTGTTAGCTATGTTTTGAAAAAAGTAGAGACTTTTTCTTTTACAAAAATATTTATTTAAGTGCTATTCAAGTTTCAAGTACTTTTATAGTTTCCAGACCATTTCATAGTGTATAAATATTACCAAAATTATTACAAGTTCAACTTCCTCAGTCTTAACTAAATAGTATTCAGTTAGTGTTTGGTATAGTGCCTATTTGTCAGTTAAAGCAACTGAATAATAAAAGCTTAAAATATTTTTAAGAAATGATAAAACATTTTTTTGCAATAAATGAAAGTAAAAATTATTAATATAAAAATGATTAATCGAATCATTCTTTTCATTGTGTAGAGCATTACATTTCGATTCATCAATGTTTCCTGCTTTTGAGAGTAAATTTCTCTAATTAGAGCTTCTAGTTAGTGTAGAAAAGTACTAACTAATTTTGTAGGACTGGAATGTTTATTTTCTCATCAACACATTAATTGGTTCCAATTTCTTTGTATATATGTATCTAACATGCTGTATAACAATTTTAATAAGTTTTAGGTTATAAGTTATTTCTTATAAATTATCAATATTCAAGAGAATATTTAAAAAAGTAGTGGTTAATTCCTAGTATCCGGTGCCCTGGCCAAATGGGATTTGGCGACAAATGATTGGGCGATATAGTGACAGAAGCGCCACTTGGACACTCCTGTCTAATGGACGGGGCATGTAGACTTTTATATGTATGTTCACAACAACAGAATTTGGTACTATTGATTTAGACATATAAAGCCATTTTTCTTTTACCACCGGTATGGTTAATTTTAAACACATGCCTTCATAAAGGTGTGTGCACAAAACTTCTAATTTTTTAATGGATTCAGCTTTTGTTGGAATATACCTATCCTGACCTGCAAGTTATACGAATTGCAAGTTATACGAATGACAGGATTCACTAGACTTCAACATAAGTATGTTTGGGATTACGTTCCGAAAAGAAGCAATGTGTGCATTGTCCGAGAGTAGGGTTAAAACCTCTTTTGTCAGAGTAATGGTCTTTTTCCTATGCCCTAATATTTCTTGTTCGAGTGTCGAAAGGAAATATCCAGATAGATGAGGAGAGTGCATATCTTCACTTGTGAAAGCTTGGGGGTCTGGAAAATATCCCCTTCTCTTTAGGGCTTCAAAGGTTCAAAATCCATTAAAATAAGAAAAATATTAGTGTGTTCAACATTTGAAAGTTAATATTAACTACCTATTGTTTAAATTGATCTGGATATTCAGTAAAATTAAAAAATAATATTTTGAGAACCCCAACTCTTAGTATGAATACAAATGTTGTTATATTTTTTATCAAGTCCATTTTCAGCCATGCGTGTTGTATTTAACCTGCACCTTGTTTGTCCAAGAGGTTCCATGAGTTAAATACAACTCGTATCACAGACTACAGGATTTGTGCTGTAAATTGTATACACTTCATAAATCCTGATGTAGACACATTCTGCATGTCCTCCTAGACAAAAAAACTGATCTTGGCCCAGATTTTCCTTGAAATGTTATTTTTTGTCTGAGAGTCGAATATTTTATAATTGAGCTGCTACCGCTCATATTGGACTTGACGTTCCACAAGTTACTTACAACTATGGTGAACCGGATAGTGGTTTTGCCGGATACCGGATATCCGGCGCACATTACAAACCGGATATCGGAACTAGTTTTTGCCGGATATCCGACAGTTTATTTTTTATAAAAATAACTTCTCATACACACTGGAAAAAGCGGAAATCGGTCAAAAATTGAATAAATATTCAAAAAAACTTTTTTATTTACAAAGGGTTATTCTAGGATGCTGCTAGCAATTGTCGTATGTTTTGTACATTTTACACTTAATTTCTGAATAATTGTAATTTTACCATATGCCTTTTCATTCCAAACATGAAAACTCAAGTTTGCTTAAACCTTTGAGAAATTTATTTTTTTATTCAACTTTATATTAGTTGTGAGATGTGATGACCCTCCACAATAACGATTCGTTAAAAATATAATTTTAAAGTAAACAATTTGAAAAAAAGTGTTTTTTTTAAAGTATCTATTGGTTAAAGGGAGAATCTTACACACTGTGAATACATTGGTAAAATTTTCAGGAAAATACTTAAAGCAAGAACAAAGAAAATGGATCGCCACAAAAAAAAATCTTCGATGTTTTATTCATCCGGATATCCGGCATGGAAAATCGGATATCCGGCACTTTACTTCCGGATATCGGATAGTTAAAAAGCAGCCGGATACCGGATATCCGTTTCATCCCTACTTACAACCCACACATTAAACATTTTCCCCCCAAATTTTCATACATATTGATAAATGTAAATCATTTTGAAACCAAATCAATGAAAAATGTGGTACCTTGGACACCCATATTTTTACTATTGTGGCGACGAAAAGGTTAAATGGGCAAATTGATGCAAGAGGTATTTCACATTTAAAAAATGAGTTATTGCACCAAAAGTTTTTCCCCTTTATAAAACAAATATTTTATTATTTATTCTTAAGGTAACGACACCTTTGTTCTTTCAGAAAGAGAAAGAATATTCTGCAGAACAATCAGCTCTAGTCAATAAAGCTTACCAAGCGCTTCTCCGTCCAATCGACAGGGGCCTCTATCTCCTGGACCTGCACCTAAAGCCACTGGATGAAGACTCAATCCAACTTCCGCCAGACTTTCTCACCAGCGTCCTTGAAATAAACGAAACGCTGATGGAATGCAGCTCCCCGAGGGAACTGGAATCCATTCGACACATCAACAATGCCAAAATCCAAATGCTCTATTCCGATGTATCCATAGCATTCAAAGAGAAAAACATTGACAAAGCGAGGGAGTCGCTTAGCAAGTTAAAGTACTTTATTAATATAGCTGAGAAAATCAAAAATCTAGAAGAAGACCTTGGAATTAGCAGGGACGATTGACACATTTTATGTTTACTAAGCACAACGTTTCCATTTATTAAGCTTGTAGGATGATAGATTTGCTAGAGATATGTGTATAAAATATATTTATCTTTCAGATATGTAATATGCTTGTAAGTAATGTTCGAAATAAAATTATATCGTCCAATATTTTGAATTGATTTTCTTGACAAGAATTGTGTTTTTTAATGCCAACGTAAATATTTTTATGCATATGCAGTAGTAAAATATAAAGCATGGCCATGAATAATTGGTCCTATGTATCAAGGTTTCTAGTATAATGAATCGTTCGTGAAGTTGAATAACTTGTTCAATGCAAGTGCTATCTTAACATTGATAGCCATTAAAAAATCTAAAAAATGTTTTAAACTAGCATCATAGAGTCTTCAGTAACCATTATAAACAATATCTTCCTTCTTTATTGAAAAAAGTTGTTTGCATGTTTACTTTTAGATCAATACATACTTCTCCATGAAAAGGGGCAGTCAAAGATATATACCTCATAGTGTCCGAAACAACATAGAGTTACTGCTAAAAAAAATGTATAACCAATATGCAATGGCCATGTGTAAAATGTCCAGCCTTATAAATGCAAAAGTATAAATTAATGTAAATTGTCATACATAAAAATATTTTTGTTTTATAAAGAATGAAACAATGAGGATTTTATCTCAACCTTTGTGTAAACTAAAATTATCTTTAAAAAAATGTGCCATGGCATTTTTTTCATGCTTATGGGCATTTGACTTTTCCAATTTAATGTCTTGAGTAAAGTAGACTATTGCCATAGTAAATATTAAATGAACAACAGAAAACAGTACATTCAAATTTTATATAAACAAAGTGACAGTACACAGAAGTTGGCACTTAAACAGCAACAAAGAATAGGTAATCAAACACGTATATTTTGTTTGCAGAACACAAGAGAAGTTACTGGATCCTTCTTCACCAAATATTATTTTAAAAAGATATTGAGAACAGATTTTTGCCAGACCTGCTAGCAAACTTCCCGGAAGCATTCATCAATAAATGGCAAACATTTAACAATGCCTCCAATAATGAAACTGACACAACCCAAGATAAAAATTATGTGTAAAAATACGAAGCAAAATAAAATGTAATTGTATTAAACTTTGATTGTGGTTTTCGCAGTCTAGCTTTAAATTGCAGAACATTTTATTATTAATAAAATACAAAATTCAATTACAACTTAATCTGTTAATTTTAGAAAGCATAATTTTAGCCATTGTTACCTTATCATTCTTGATAGCCTTTAATACAGATCTTGAACAATGTTTATACAAATATAAATCATTAAATGAGGAACACTCAAGCAAAATCAAATATATAAAAAATTAGAAGCATTGAATTTTACAAAAAAAGACATCTATTCATTTTTGAGAGAAAAAAAATCTTGCGTAATATTTCTAAAAATTACCTTCTTTTTTTAAAACTTGAAAAACTAGGGGTTCGGACAAATGCATACATACAACAAATATTTTTGCTGTGTTTTGCGACCTGACATGTTTGTTGTTGCTTGAATGCTCTTCAAATAAATACAACTTTCAGATAAGTTTTAAAATTAAAGTATACACAAAGAAGAAACATATAAAAATATAAATATAGACTTGATCATCAATTTCGTAAATGATAATGGACCCAACACTCAGTATGAGTATTTACAAAGAGCCATAAATAATTCCACCTGATCCCAAAACTCACCTTATAAAATGTTCATGGTATATTACATGAAACAAACACTCGATAGGAATTACGTTATTCGTGATCACAGATAAAAATTAAGTCCTGCTAAGAAAGCATAATATAATTTTACACACTCTTCACATTTAACAAAACAGAATTATACATTTGGGCTAAGAAATTGCATAAAGCTACAAATTTAGTAACTTTAAAATCTGAATAGTCAAAAGATGTAAAGTTTTTAATCGAACAATTAACAATTTTAATGCTGGATTACAAGTAATTTCATCCATTAAAAAAATATACATAAAAAATAATTGATTCATATATGTGATTTCAAAATAAAAATATAGAAAAGGGGAAACTTTTAAAACCAATTTTCGTATTTTCTATGCATAATATTAATAAAAAATATATTACATATTAAAAGTAAAATATGGATAGAAATAAATGTGCAACAAATTCCCTATACATTTAACTAAAAAAATTAGTTTTAAACAAACCAGGCTAAGTTCTAACTAATTGGATTAATTTAAGAAAAAATGCACTATGTTCTCTTAAAATAGAAAAACATCTGTTCTCTCGTGAAGAAACACGTTCATCTCAGAGCGTTAAACCAAATAATATACTATATTAATAAACTAAATATATTTTTTTTTATACACCTGAAGAAAAGGAAATGGGGAAGTCATAGGAAACCCAAAACAAATAAAAAAATATGAATACTTTAAATAAAAATTATTGTATTATAGTTAAAAAAAGTTCTTTATAAAAACTTTGATGGCACCCAAATTATCTACACGTTTTATGTATTCAAATTGTTCTTTTTCGATTAAAAATATGTTTTTTTTCCGATTTGTTTCATAAAATACATGTCAATATTGAAATATTACAGTAAAATATTTAAAACTTTAAAATGAAACAGAAACTTGTGAATTCTTTTTCATAAAATATAATAGTACAATGATTAACAGTTTAAGCTCTTAAAGCTGTTGAAAAGCATTTTCGATTACAAAAGGATAACTTTTTAAGAACTCATCTCAATGCCCACGGCTAAATAAAACAAATACTTTGAAAAAAGTTGGAGAAACTGGCTGTTTTTAAATGTATGGAAGCCTGTGTGAGTGGTGGTTGTTTTAGAAAATGAATCAAAGAAAAAAAAAATTGATCAACATTTCTTTGACAAATATGCTTAATGTATTTTAAAGTGTAATACGAATATGAAGGTAAAGATGAGAGTATTTACTGAAATTTACATTAATGTAAATGTTTTTGTTAATATAACCATTTAAATTTTTTTTTCAGATTTGTTAAGAATAAGTGTTACATCTTTTAATATCCCACTTGGCATGTCAGTTTATGCAAATAAAGGAAGTTGTATATTATAGGAATTGATTGGTTAAAATACAAACACTGGGTTATTGGCGATAGTTAGGGGTCCATCACAAAGGAAAGACCCAGGAAGCATGAAAAGAGGAAACTACTAGTAGTAAATAAATTACATTCATATAAAAGGAAAACCTGTTTCTGCAAGAAATATATTTACAAACATACCAATGTTAATGCTCAGATGCAGATTTGCATTTTTCTTTTATGAATACGTTAAGGCATTAAACTGTTATTTTACACAAATACAAAAGAAATGAATGACTTAATATTTTTAAAATATCAATTTCTCTTAACATGCCTTTCCTGAGAAAAAGAACTTTGACACATTAACCAATGAGTGGCATCAAAAACGGAATTTTGAAAAATGATATTGTGTGGCATATGCCATGTACATGCTTATAATAATAAAAACATATATACAATTTATATTTAATTATACATTTTTTTATGTAAATTGCCATGATAAGAAAAGAAAGCTATATATTACAAAACATTAAATTTGGTTCAAAATGAGTAAAAAACAAACATTTATACATCATTACATTTTCAATGACTTTTCATTACCATAATTACAACGTTTTACTTTTTTTTATTACTGGTTGGTTTAGTAATATTTTACAGACTTTGTCAATATAAATTAGTTAGCTTTACATAATCTAACACAAATATATTTTCCTGAGAGGTATCTAGTATGTACTTTGATAGTTAATATGCAAAACACCTTATAATGCAAAATAACTTTTATATAATAACAAAATTATTGCCCCATACAAATTTAAATAATGTGCAGCTTCCGAAAATGCACATGTTCACAAACATGTAGATTCAATACAATTAGGATTGATAATTTAAAACTATTTTATATTTATAGTTGTTCACTATTTATGAAAAGCAAAACTAAATGACATTTTTTTAAACAAAATAATACAGTGCCAAGCAAATATCTTGGAATTTGATAGTAAAACTAAAAATGACAATATTCTTAAAGAATACTATAGAGTACACTTTATTTTACAACATAAAAAAAATTAAGGTAAGAAGTGTTTCAATACCTGTACAAAATATAGATTAATACGTTGTGTGCCAAACTACGAGATATCTCGTAGTATTAACATAGTTTAAATATACTGTAGTAGTCAATGTGTTAAAAAACTATAACTCAAGATTATAACTATTTGTAAAATAATTTGATTTGCCAGTAATTAAACAAGATACGAATTGATATTAATCAAGTATTTTTTCGATACTTTAAGGTCTATCAGGTTCTTTTCGCAGGATGTTACTTCATTTTTGCTACTAAAGATAAGAACACATAATTACAGTAATTAAAAAAAGGTTTGACAAATGTTGCTGGTGAAAATAGACTGCAGATATTTCTATCTCTCAACATATACTGTCAGTTGTATAATTGTTAAAAAAATACTTTAGATGTTAATACCTTTAAAAGATGAATTAGCAAGCCTGTGGTTTCAAGTTATGTATCCGAGTGTTTCAATGTTGTAATGATTGATTCTTAGTGAAATGTACTGTATACATATTTTTACATGCACACATTCGAATTCTTATTAAATAATTTGCATTTCAGAAACAAACTGTATTTGATTATTACAAAAAGTGTATTTTTTTTTATCAAACACTACATGAACTGTATACAAAATTAATTTTGTTTTTGATTATAGGAAATTCTTTGTTGCCTTGTACATAAGTACCAAACGAGAAGGGTTGTCAGGTGAGAAAATTACTTAATTTCCTATTATAAAGTTGTCTGTGCTTGGCTATTAATAAAGTATGATAAATCAATAAAAGTCGGCTTTCTTAAAATAATACTGTACTTTTGTTCATGTGCTTAATTTTTTGCTGTTGCATATATTGTAGTTGAAACTCTTCATGAAAGAAGTGAAATGTAATGACATTGCAAAATACTCATTCTTTTATTTATTAAAAATGTGGTGGTGAAATGCCCATTTTTAATAAACAGGCTTGTTAATGAAATTTAAAGAAACCTACCTGCCAACTATTGACTAAATTAATATAAAACCTCCAAAAAAATATTATTTATGTAAGACTATTTTCAAGTTTAAAATATAATTAAGTAAAAGATTATTATAAACAGCTTTAATTAGATATGTCTGAGTTATGTTTGTATGATTTATAAATATCTTTCATGTTATACATAAAAAAAATAATAATAAATTAAAAAAAAAAATATTTGAAAATTAAATTAGTAAGAGAAAAAACGGTAATTATACTATTTAATATTTGTGTGATTTAGATATAATAATATAACAAAAAATAAAACGAATGAATTATTTAGCATATAAAAGAATTGACATGTGCTGAAATACTAAAAGTACAATGGCAGATGGGTCCCTAAAAAGTTTCAATAATACACATACAAGATGACAAGAAACTTTCACTGATGATCACGCAGTCCAAGCTGATTACCTCTAATATGATTAAATTACAATGACAACTCGTTCGTTCAAATGAGTCCATTTTTACATAAATAAAAATTTGTTTCTACACTACACATCATTTTAGCTCCAAGACAGAGCCTCAATGACCTGGGTTTCGTCAGTGCTGTTTATTCAGCTTCCCACGCATGAATGAATTACGGGAATTAAATGTGGCTTGAATGCAGGGATGACCCCTCATTGTTCTAATCTAGTCTATCACAGGTGTGATTTGGAAATCCTGGGTTCCACAACTCCAGAGGGTTGCCTTTGTATTACCAAACTTTTATGTCGAATCCCTTCAGTTGCCTTTTTTATTACAAGCATACAACACATGCCCATTGGACACACTCCCATTAGAAAAAGTACTAATCTTGCTACCCTTGCTCCCCTCAGAGTAGTTAATGGAAATGGCCTTGCTGCCTTCGTTCGAGTTCAAACCGACAGCGGCCGTGTCCGTCGCCGCCACTTCTGGGTCGCTGATGGTTGCCGACACTAGTCCGTCGCTGGCTGCCGATACTGGCCCATCACCATTAATGTTATTGTCTTCCGGAACCACTGTGGCACTGGGGAAAAACCTAAACGTTTGGTTGGAGTCTACAAGACTCTCTTCTTGGACTGATGAGCGAAGGGGCGTGTTTGGGGTGTCGGCCTCTTCAATGTCTATGGAGTTGGTGATGAGTCTCTGGGTGAAGTAGTATGAGACGGTGTGGAATTTAGGGTTGACGTCCGGCAGCAGCATTTCGATGATTTCCACAAAGGTCGGACGGGCCTTTGAGTTTTTGTGCCAGCACATTGCCATCAGGTGAAATCTGTGTTGCAGAGGGATATTTAAGAAAGTTATATGAATATTTAGTTATTGCCTAAGAGTTGAAAGAGAGGACATTATGGATATTTGAGTTATATGAATAAAGGAATAGGTAGTAATAATATTAAATATGCAAGTTTGGCTTGTGTACAGATAAATATATAAATTTAAATAGGGAAGATTAAAGCACACTAAGTTAGTTATAATAAGGTTTTAGTCACTTACTTGGTTATACTATCATTGTTATTTATAGTTTTTTGTTTTTAAATAGTAGAAGAAGATCAGATTAAAAATTTATGAGAGTATAGTTATTTATTTAAAGAAAGTTCAAATTACAGTAGAACCTCATTGTAGCTGACTATAGTAGGGGATTAAGGTTGTGCGTTTTAATGAAAGTCTGGTTTATAACAAATAATTCTTATAGGAGTGTAATATTTTTATTAATGATAGTACAGCAGTTAGCTATGAAAAGTGTTTATTAAATATCAAATAAAAAAGAACCTTCGACATAGGTTGAATTAAAAAGATGTGTATGTATACAATGCATTATCTTTTAGAACAAGAAGGTTCATGTTGATTGCTTACAATAATTAAAAAAAAACACTTTACTTTCTGCTGGGTTTGTTTGCTGCTTAGGTCTTCAATTAATAACTGACAGAGGTGCCGTAAGTGTTCATAATATGTAAACACATTTTCATTTGATGATTGTTTAACATATTAAACAACAACACAACGATCGATGATTAATTGCTTGTTCGGAAATATTTTTTTAAAAGACCTATTACAAACGACACCGGTTATAATAGGGTCCATCGTCATACAGAGACTCTACTGTATATTTTCAAAAAAACTTACTCTTTACAAACTTGCCATTCTTTAAATCAAAATAATAAAATTATACCTGATTAAAAAATTTATACCTAAAAACTTTGTTTCAACCATATAAAATTAATGCATTAAAAGATTACTTATTGAAGTAGGTACAATTTGGATAACTTTTATGAAATGGATGGTGTTTAGATAATCACGTTAAATATCCAATACTTTTATATTTAGAAAAAAATTTAATGACTGCACAAGTAATTAACAAAAAATTTAAATCAAACTTACAGTTTTTCAGGACAATCCTCTGGCATATTCATTGTATTTCCTGCAATGACAAACTTCAGTACATCTTCATTGGATAGCCCTTGATATGGTTGTGACGCTAGAGTTGCCATTTCCCATAGGACCACTCCATATGACCTACAAATTTAACATTGTATAAATCAAAACAACAATTGCATCTTACGACTACTACAACAAATATTAGCTACCAATATTGTACAATGCAATAGACCTATTACCTGGATCGTAAAGCAAATGACAAAATATATAATTGAGTTCATTAAGAAATGTCCATGTAATATGGCAAACTTAATTTTATGTAATTTTGATTCTTAATTTCAAAGCCAAAATTTATAGACTATTTTATATTAGTAAGCCACTTTTAATAGTAATAATGTAAGAGCTATTATTAAAGCTAAATTTTAAAATTAAATGTGTCAAGAAGTTTTTATAAGTTAATAAGTCATTAAAAAATAATTACAGTTTGCTTGTTTGCATTATGGTTTGAGAAAGCAACAACAAATTAATCACATACTCACTTTAAAGTTTCAGAAGTATGTTAAAAAGATATTTTAATTAAAAAAAACTGTTTGATAACTTGACTTTTAAATTTAAACAAGATTTTTTAAAATTGTTAGTATGTGTTTTGAAGTAAATATACTTGAAAACGAGCAATTTGAAACACATATAATGAATATATTAAATTTTAAAATAATATAATTTAGACATTATTCTGGAAACTGTAGCAAAATAAAAGGCAAGTTTATTTTAAATAGAAATAATCCATACCAGATTACTTGCATAGTGATCAGACACAAATGCCAAATATATTCATCTCTAGCTTACATGCATCAACAGTTAAAAGCAACATATTATGAATATTTAATTGCATAGAAAGTAAACTTACCACACATCCGTTTGACTATCAAAAATGCCATCCTTCAATGATTCTGGTGACATCCACCTAACTGGAAGCAGGCCTTTCCCTCCTTTACGGTAATAGTCGGTCTCGTAAATATCTCGAGTCATGCCGAAATCGCCGATCTTCACCGTCAGGTCTTCTGCCACCATGCAGTTTCGCGCAGCCAAATCTCTGTGCACGAACTTCTTTGCTGCAAGGTAGGCCATGCCATCTGCTATCTCGGCAGCCATTTGGAGGATCTGTTTTAACGTTGGGGGCTGTTGGTTCGGAAATTCCTGGAATTGGATTTATTATTTGAATGTTTAACTACCACTGAATAACAAAACTGTATATCAAGTTTATTTTAGAAATCTTGTATAAAGACAGATTAAAGGGAGAATTGATTGAATATTTAAAAATAATCAATTTAGATTTACTGAACCAGTATTACAAGAAATTCCGTATTTTGGGTAATTGTTTAAAATAATAGATATATTTCAATCTGTTTATTAATAATATAAATAAAACAGTTTTTCAACTAAATATATTGAGTTTGACAACTATTAATAATTATTGTTTGCTGAGTAACTGATAATTCGTTTTATAACAGTGATACTCAAACTTATTTGTAAAGCATTTAATGCATAAATACCCACCTCTTAATTTTAATATATTATATTTACAGTGAATAAATTCATATAATTTATATATACAGCATGTTTTGTAAATATATAGTATACTTTGACAAATAATAATCTGTCCTAAAAGGTAATATTGCTTTAAAAATAGGAGAAATTAAAATAATAAGCTCATTTAAATTATTTCAAATATAATTTTTGTTAATTAAAATTTATAAAAGTATATTTGAAAAATAATTGTACTTTACTTTAGTCACATGCAGACATTATTGTCAGTGATTAACTTGAACATTGACTAAGAGAGAAATGGCCACTCAAAGGTTCAAAACCATTTTTTAGAGCTTGATGTCCTAACTCTTTTAAGAGCTGCACATTATAAATTTCAGATAAAGAAAACATTAAAATAAAATCTAACTTTTAGTTATATAAAAAATTTCAAACAACCATACATATCTTTAAGAAATTGTTTTATATGTAAAACTGTTTAGTAAATATTAAATTAAAAATACAAGTTTGTATTTTAATAATAATATACAATGATATTTTTTTGATGCGCATAAAACAACCTACTTCCGAATCCGGTCGGTGGGAACGTAAATAGGTTTTCAAATCACCATTTGGCATTAGTTCCATCACAACAAGAGTAGGTTGGCCCTTAGATACTACTCCAAGTAATTTGATGACATGATGGCAGTTGAAAGCCCTATTATAAAGTTAATTAATTAATGTGTTGTTTGTAACCAAATTTGAAAAATTCAGCTATGAAATTGTATATAGACATAACAGATTTACTCAAGGATATGTATTTTGAACTACAAGTCGTTTAATTTTAAGAATGACAATGCAAGTCTTTTATCACAAGACTTCATGTACATTATATACATTTAAAATGATGACTTTAATGTAATGATGTCATGATTTTAAATAATGACTTTAAAAGTATTTATAATTAAAATATATTAAAATCTACAATTTTGAGAGTTTATTAAACTTATAATTATATTAAATGTAATCTTACATGAGAGAATAAACACAAAGATAAAATTTAAAAAATTGGGTCTGCAAGTCTACATTATTAAAAAAAAATATTTGAAACATAATTTACAAATAAACACAATAAGTAAAAAACATTTATTTTTAACATTTTACTGCAATTTCAAAAAAGTTAAATAATACACAACAGTAAATAAAATAAAAACCTACTTCATAACCGACGCCTCTTGTAAAAATTCTATTCGTTCCCTTAACGTAGCAGATTCGTTTACAGTCTGAAAAATGAAATAGATTTAAGAACTAATTACTATTATACTCAAGTCTTAACAATGTTCAAATACCCTAAATAATTAACAAAAATGTGGTATATGATGGTGCAATAAGGGGACTGTATTTAAAATGTAATTGATGAAAAGAATGTTAATCGAAGTAAGCTTGATGAAACCTTTACTGCAATGCAATGTGGTACATAGTGAGAATGAACATTAAATAAATTACAAAAATGCCTGAATTCCAACAAAACCAAATTGTCTTCCATTGACGACTTCATAGAAATCAACCGATGATGCCAGTACAGGTTACTAAATAATACTACATTGAAACCGTGGTGTTAGCTATGACAGTTCAATATAAATGCATCCCTGGCTCACACAATATATAGCATCTTAAAATGATATAACTTACCTTAGCAGCACAAGGAATAATGGGCTTTCCATTTAAATCATGAATTTTTCCTTTGTAGACCATTCCGAATGACCCTTGTCCCAATTCCTCTAGAAGTTGGACCTTATCTCGATCGATCTCCCACTCATCTGGCACATATACTGTGAAAATAAATTATGCCAATTTGTCATCTTTTTGTTTTATTATTATTATTATTTACTCAAACTATTGTTAACTAAAATGAAAAAAAAACACTATTTTTTATGTTTAAACTTTGTTTTATATAAACAGGTTATAATGATTAATAGAAGAAAAAAAAATAATAATTCATTTATATCAATAGATAAAAAAAACAATATTATTTTATAATACTGTTAAATTGACATAAAAATATATGCCTGCAATAAGTGCTCAATATGGTCATGCTTAGTCACATGACACACATCAAAATGACAATTTTATTAATTTTGTAATGTAAAAAAAATCATAATATAAAATCTGGCTCTCAAAGAACTTTACATACAATAAGTCTTGTTTGGTGCATGTAACCACAATGAAAAAATATTACAATATTTAACAGCCTGTAGAAAATGTATAACTTACTCTTATTTTAAGTCAATATATATTGCTTTTACAGCACTTACCCATGTTTGAGCTCATATATTCTGGATTAACAGATGCATAATCAACATAGTTTGGAATTCTTGTTTTATACCTGAGAAAGATAAACCAATATAATTATTATGAAAGTTTAAATATATATATATTTAATATTACATAATATACATACATAATATTCATACTGTTAGTGAACACAAATAATAAATAACAGTTTAGGAAATTTATTATTAAAACTCTTATTTGATGTCTTCAGACTTTAAAGGTGAATATAATAATCGCTTTTAAGAATTTCTGAAAAAAGCTTCTGTTAGTGTTTTTTTCCTGATATATAACCCTACTAAAATATTCAATATGATTATTGTATTACAATGCTATTTGAAAATTTCCATTTAATGTCCAAAACGTTTACTTGAAACACTAAAGTATAAATAATAGCCATAATTTAAAATTCCAATAAAATTAATTTTTCACAGGTTTAATAAGTATTAATCTCTTAACTCAAAAACAGCATGCACTGCATAACATATTCATATAATTGCATATTAACTTTAATGTGTAATCATTATTTTATTCTTATTATTTTCCATTAACAGTGCATTGCGTTAGTGGACGTTTTGACAATCACACAGTATCAAGAAGAAAGAAAAAAAAAACACTACTTACTTCCATCGATACATGCCATACACAGACCCTATGGTAATTGCAATGAAGAAAACTGCACCCAAGGCCAATGCAGTTTGAAGAGAAATATTCTCTGAAAAGTAAAGTTATTTACATAACAGTAGCTGTTGAAAGTTAGAGAAGATTTCTAACGAATTGAATTTTAACAGTAAATAAACAAATAAGTATATGCATTAAACAAGATTGTAAAAGATAAGATTTCTGTTATATTCATTAGTAATTCTGAACTTCAGTGTATGAGTTTCACAATCACTAACTTTCAACACTAACCTTTCAAAAATAATTTCATTGCTTAGACTTTAAGTTACTCTTATGAGTATCAATATACTTAGAAGTTCTTTTCTTTTCACAGAATATTTGACTGAAAGTTTATTTCTTTTCACAAAATATTTGAAAACACAAGTCTAATATGGGAACATTTTCATGTGGCTAAGTGTCAAAAAGTCAAGCGCTCCAATGCCTTTGTAAAGTCAGTGAATACATTCTTAAATAGCAATTTTAAGTAATTTCAGTAATGCCTCTACATATACAATTTTTTTAAAAAAAACTTTAATGTATTGAGAATAACTAAGAGTCAATAATATATTTTCTGCAAAATTGAGTTATTAGTACATAACTCAACATTTGGACCTTAAAATAATGTATTTTATATTTATTTTCACTATAAAAGATTCCATAATATATAATTTAAATATTAAAATACTTCCATATATCTTTTACAACTTTCAAACGAAATAACAAAGAAAATAAAGTACCTGAAACTGCAGGAATGTTGAAATAAACATATGTTGTCCAATTCCCATGGACAGCCAATGAGGTGGCTCTGATTCTCAGCGAGTAATTTCCAGGGGGGAGCTCCGATAAAAAGTATCCGCCACGTAGAAGAAATTTTGTTCGGGTGACACACACTCGCTTCGGTTTATACTGTATTTAAAATATATAATTAATGTTATTGTTAGAATATATTGTTATGAATTTTTCCTTTAATTAAACTAATTATTAAGTAATTTACATCAAATCATAAAAATATTCAAACATAAATTACCAAATAATTTTAAATATTAACTATTTTTTTAAATAAAATTTCTTTATTGAGGAGTTTATAGATAAACAAATTAATGTTTATAATTTTCATTCTTCAGTACTTTTTTCTTTAAAGCTTTCAATCATAAATATTGCTAAATAAATATGTTATAAAAAGTTATACTTTATTTTATTATAATGAAGCTCAGGAAAATATTTATGCCCTAAAATAATGAATAAAAGTATTTAAATTTATATGATGGAACACCAGAAGTTATTATGAAAAAGTTTTGCACAGTACTCAATGTAGTTGATTTACAATAATGGAAATATATTCATTTGCAAATATTCAAATAAAAAAAAAAAAGATTTTTTTTAACACTCAAATATAAAAACAAGTATAGCAACATTTTTACATATACATTTTTGAAACTGAGCTCTGTTACGAAAAAACACATAACGCAAAATAAATATGCAATACAAAATTAATTACATTTTCTCCACCCATCCTCTTATATTCAAGCGTGTATGCGACAATCATCCCATTGGATTCTTTAGGCTCCTCCCACTTCACAAAACCAGAGTAGGAGGTGACATTCTCGGTCTGCACATGCACACTGCTGCTCCTGATATCGTCAGCACCAGCTGTTTAGCAGACGATGAAAGAAGAACAATGAGTGTATAGTACAAACTTAATTATAATTGTTACATTTGTACAATAACACAACTATATGTCCAAACACGTTAAATATTTAAAATCACTCAAAAACCAAATAAAAACATATTGAACACTTTTTAATGCTGCCAATAAAAATAGAACACAATCAATTTTAGCATGTGTGATATCTTTTTTATTTAGGCATTAAATTTAGATTAAATCTTCAAAAGATTATTAATATGTATAAGTAAATAATAAAATCTAACATTTAAAATCTAGGTGAAATTTGCTTTAGTTTATCGAGTTTAAGGATACCACATTCAATTGCGGCTAATCATACAATATCATAAATAAAGTTTAAAATCAAATGAACAATATATTTCTTACAAATAATTTGAAGTTGTTATTTGTGGAAGAAATATCTTTTTAACTCATGTGGACATAATCATGTTTTTACCTTTCATTAATTTAATATAAAAGCATAGAGTAATTTAATTGTTGATATAATTTATTAACAAAACCATTACCTAGATGAAGTGTGCGTACACTTGTGATAGCTTTTGTACTGCATGGTTCGGTTTTCATATCGGTTCTACTTTCTTGACAAGCTCTAATCTGAAAAACAATTAACAGGAATTTGAAACTTTTTAAGGAAAAATTTTAAGTTTTCTGGAATTTTGAACACAATTGTGATTTAGTTTTGGTGAATAGGTTATTTCATCAGTAAATCTTTGGCTATTCATTACACATTAAAATTGAAAGGATGAGAAGATAGGTAATAAAAATATATAAGTTCTTGACAGTGTTTATGTACATATATATAAGAAAACTTCACTAATTTTTATAACCTACAAGTAAAACTTCAATAAATGAATATAAAACTTTATATTAAAATTTTCACAACCAATAAAATTTTTTGGCAAACATAAAAGCATTTAATTTAACTAGGTAGACTTAAATACACAACTTACACCTGTGATAATCAGCCATAACAAACCATCATAACATATGGATTATTTAACTACATAATGTAGATAAATTATATACTAGTTTGCACTATGTAGTAGCAAATGAAAAAATTCACATGCACATTTCAACTTGTGAATACTAATTTGTATAAGAAATAAAAATATAATCAACATAAAATACATGGATATTTTGTTAAAACAATATGTTTGAACTATATAAAATTCTTGTGGTAAAGTGCCATTTGTTTACGGAAAAATAGGGAATCAAAAATAGAAAAATCTGCTGCCTAATGTAAGAACTAGTTTATACATTGATGCCTTAGTGCATCAATATGTTATGGATATATGTTTTCTTAATGTACATCAGTTGTCTAACGTAATGAAAAGCGAAACAATACAAGAAACATCAATTCGGTGCATATTAAATGGAACATAAAAAATATGTATTAAGGTTTCATTGGAATAAGGCCCGTTTTCCTCAAAGCAAATGACAGAAGGGCAAAAGAGGAGAGCATACATATAAAATTAGGGTTGAAGGTTAACGAATCAATCAATCAATGAGAAGAGTGTTGAAATTAGATAGTGTTGATTATCTCTACTGATATTAGTGTGTTACAATATATATTTTTAATATTTTGTTGCACCATATTTACATAGAATGTTACTATATTAACATAGAGAATTATGCATACAATATCCTTACAAAGTGTTAAACCATGCCAGTGAAATGTCTAATAGTTGAATAGATATCGATGGATAATCCAGATTCTCACCTCAATGGTGTACTCAGTGAAATGCCTCAGGTTGGAGACCACAAGGAATGTGTGATGGTAAATGGATCTCTTGAATTGCAGGAGGGTGCCATTCAGGTATCTGTCCCCTTCCACCACCTGAGAGGAAGACAGGTGGCTGAAGCCCTCGGCACCTGGCCTTTCTTTTGAAATGTCACGCCGCCTTCTTGTGATGTTGGGACTGAAAAATACAATTACATGAATTATTTTGTAAAACCAAAATACTGTAATTAATAATGATTAATTAATGAGGTTAGTTAGACTGTAAAAACTGATAAAGTTATCTACTAACTAAACTAAACAGTTAAACTACAAAGTTATCCCTGTACAGTTAAAAAAACTTTTGAGATTTACGGCTTAGTGCAAAAAGGATGGTTTTTGCATAAAAGTATTTTATTAAATAAAAAATGAACTATATTTATAATTTTTTACAAAATTTAAAAGCGATGACACATGGTAATATGTTAAAATTATTTTGTTGCAAATGTTTGAAATCGAATTATATGTTAACAATACAACCCTGTACACTATTAGGAAAAGTACTCCTTGCAAAACCGTGAAAAGTGGTAACTCTCCTTAAAAATGCTTAGGACAAAAATCTCAGAGAAAAGAAAAACTAAATCTATATTATTGTTAAATAGATTGATTCTGGGTAAACAGACATGATAATGCAATTTCAGTCAGTGAAAATATCATGTAATCCCAAATGGGCAGGTTTTCACTCTACATTGTTAGATATCCAGATAGTACATTTACCATTGTGCAATAAGTTCTGCAGAAAATGCTGTTGATGCAGTGGATTACTTTATTATTGGATTATTTTATTATTTAAATTACTCCTAATCAGCATACCATAAAATTCAGTAAAACCGAAAATTTCAGTTTATAAGTTACAGATTAATATATTTATCTTCAAGAAAAATCAACTTAAGTAAATAAAATAATCCAAAATATATGCAACTTTTTTCACATGCCCCAACAGCAATTGACAAAAATAATAAAAGTTATCACAACACAATTTGATTAAAATGAAACAAAAGAAAGTTATCATTCAATAACTCACTTTTTAATGTACACTTTATTGTGAAGGAAATCCTCAAAATGAATCTGGAATTCGGCGTCCTCATCATCCACACCGAGAGTTCGATGGTCTTTGGAACATGAGCAGCATTCCTCTTCTCCAGAGGAGTCTGTGCTTGACGTCGTGGCATTGTCGTAGAATCCAAAATGTCGGGATTCGTCGTCATATATGGCTTTTTTGTATTCAGGAAAGGCAATAGCTGAAGATATAAATACTTCTGATAAACTGAAATGCATTTTAAAATAATAGTGTAATAAACATCACTTGTTTACTTTGTAAAATTATCAACCCTCCACCCCTTATTTATTTAAAGATTTTTTTTTAAATCTTAAATATTTTCATAAATTCCTTCAAAGATAAAGTTCTATAAACAAGTTTTTAAAATTTGAGTTTAAAAACATGCTTTTTTTTTGTATCTACCTTTCAATAGCTATATATTAAAATATTTTAGGAATCTTTAGAACAAGACTAGTAAATTACAACAGATTTTCCAGAATTGTTAAGTTGTATACTAAATTAAAAGTTTTGCATACATGGGAAATTGTAAAGAGTACCATGTGAAGAGTTAGATAAAATATTGTTCACTCACTGTACTGGTTTAATACATTGTGATTAATGCCATTTGAATCAACAACTGTGGTTCACCCCATTTGACATCAAATTATTGACTATTTTTAAAGTAACCCAGACTTAAATTATTAATTTTAAACATACGATACCAAGATAACCAAAACACCAATCAACAAGTCATGACTTTACATTTAAATAACAGCTCTAGAATTATTTTATAAACTTACGCTCCAAGCAATAGTCTCTTTGATGTATAAAGTATGCAGTGTCCTCTTCGTATACACCTTCCACAATGTAATAGGTTACATTTCCATTAGGATTCTTAGGTGGCTTCCAGGAAATCACTATCTCACCGTGCAAGGTAGAGCGAGCTTTAATGTTAATCGGTGGAGTAGGAGCTATGGAAATAAAAAAAAACATAATTAGAACTTTGAAGGAATAAAGAACATAGGGGTTAACATAAAAATGCATATGAACATTAAAAAAAATATATTAAAAGTATGAAATTTTATAGTTCTATGTTTATTCTTTATGTTCTTGCAAAACACAATTTTTTCACTTGATCAAAGACACTATAAAATTTATTGAAACTTGATTAGTATCAATAAACTTTTTTAGGCAATTTGCTAATCGGCGCGATATTTTATATTATTAGAATTTTTATTAACTTATTAACTAAAATACCTATATTGTTGTTTCACCAATGTACCAAATTCAAAAATATTAGTAAAAAAATTATTTTTAGTGTCCAGAGCATTTTTTTTCAGTCAAAATAAATAAATAAAATCTTAGCAATAAAATAATTTACAGATATAAATATAATAAATTAATGCCAGGCTAATACATATATTTAATTTATTTTTCGGCCTTCTTAGTCTGGCGCCGCAATCAGTAGCTCATGTCATTTAGGCCTTGATCCATTATGCTTCTGAATGAAAAATATAATACACATTTCACACATAACCAATAAATTGTTTTGTCCATTGTGGGTATTTTTAATGTGATAATTAAAAGTTATTTATATCATTCATTTTATTTATTCATTTATTATTTTATATATTCAAAGGGTATCTCAATTATGTACACAGCAAGTGCAAAAAATTAGAATCACTGCTCTAGTTAATTTTCAAACAAATATACATACTGTCAGGTTCAGTTTTGAAATATACGATCGAGCTCTGGGCTCCTTGTCTTCCCGATGCTGTGGTGTATGTGCGAATGTAGAGTGCATATTGGGTGAAAGGTTTCAGATCTGTGATATGATGAAAAATGAAGTTATTTGAATCTTCTATAACCTCCACATCCCTTACAGTCCATCTAGGAAAATGAAATAAAAGTTATAATAAATTATCATTATTAAAGTGAATATATACATAAAAACAAGTGGAAATTGATATTTTGAATAAACATTTGCACATTGTTGACATTAGTGATACAAGATAGAGTCTTAAGAATAGATATTGCTGCTAGTGAAGCTTACTTAGTTTTTAAATTTAAATAACTTTATTTTGTGAAAGGGAAGTCCCCAATTTATGAATGAGTTTTGAACAATGACACTTAAAAAAACTTGACTTAATAAAGCTAAACTAACTTGAGCAATTTTCAAATTCTCTCACAAACGCTATGTTTGTAAACAAAGTAAAATTTTATGAGAAAATTCTTATATCTTACAATTATAAAATTGAGATATTATAAAAATATCTTTAATATAAACTCAATATTTAAAAATACAATTTTTTTTTTCATTTGAAAACAAATGATATAAATATTGTTTGCATAAAATAGCAATAACCAATACATAATTTTCTAAAACATTCAAAAACAAGTATTTTATTATTTTGTATTGATTGGTTACAAATTAACAACACTATATGACATTTATATTAAACTTACGCATCAGTTCCACAAGCGTCGCGCCCTTCAAAAATGGAAATATTCCGGTACAATCTGAAATATAAAAAAATTCATCAGAAACCATTTGTTTAGAAATATTTTTAAATATAGCAATCATTTGATAATTAAATCCATTTCTTAATTAATCTTTTTTAGTGATTATTACATGAATTTCATGCGTATGTGTGTGTTTAAGTTATGTTTCGTATTAATGAAATTTTTAAAAACTCTCCAAAATTAACAATTTCACTATTAATAAATGGATTTATCTGGTTTAAAAATTTTTAGCAAATTTTAAGATCTGCGTGTTAATACAAATGAGTAATCACCAAAAAAAGAATTCCTTAATGATGCACAGAAAAATTTAATATTTTCAGTGATTTACACGTATATAAGTCATGTAACAAAATTTACACATGCTTTCTTTTAAATTCAGTAATAGCTGGATATATTGTCAGAAACATTTTCACAATACATTGAATTAAATACTTTTAAGTATGAATATGAAATTATTGGGAAATAATATTCTGCTGAAACTAATATTGCATAAGACTTAACAGATGAATAAAAAACAATATGTACAAAGAAATGAATGACTGTGACTTACGCTTCTCTATAGTAAATGACATAACCTAGAAGTGATCTTTCATCGTATAGCTGCTTATGAAAACTTTCCCACTTGACCCTTACAACAGAAGGTGTTAAATTTTGCACTGTCACATTCATATTCGTAACATCACCTAAAAAAGGCATTCTTTAAACACATATTCGATGATATATAAAAATAAAAGAGTGAAAGTTAGTATTTTTTATAATTACTTATATATATATATATCAGTTATAGCATTAAACATTTTAATTATAAATCGAACTGACGATTTTATTAAAGTGTGAATTTTAGTACTTTCTGACAACTATTTGTAAGTTGACTCCTTATTCTAAGTTAAATCTGACAACTTATCTATCATTTCTTCAGATTGAAATTCTAGTATCTAAACAAAATAGTTATGAATTTAACCAGCTGCAGCTAATACATGTAACATGTTTTGTTTTTAATATCTGTAACAATATAACTTTACAATTTGTAAAAAGGCTATCAAATAATTAGCAACATCTTTTCACTTTGAGTACTAATAGGGCCAATCTACATTTCAGCAAATTAATAGCATTAGCAATTTTTTTTTAAACAGTAAAACTTATAAAATTCGTAAGATCCTTTCCTATACGACCTTTCCTAATGAATTTCTCTGTAGTAATTAAAAATATTTCAAGCATTTCCGAGTTATTGACTTGTATTGCCTATTTTTAAAAACAAAATATGTACATACATATTCACCAAAATTAAAATTTGTCCTTAAAAAAAAACGACAAGAAATTTTATATTTATTTATCAGTTCTGTTTAGCAAAACAATTTTGAATTCAAAACTTCAACATTTAAATTTGTTGAGTCATAATACAATTAAATGAGTTTACTCACAAGCCACTCTGTCTCCGTTAGAGCTAGGTGACACGTCTCTGTCGTCCCACTCGGCCGTCACGGCGTATCTCTTCAGTTCCTGAATTTTGCTGGGGCAGAGCTTCGAGTTGAAGTGGAAGAATATCTTACCATTCAGTATTCGAAGTTTGGTCTTGCGGTTCTTCCAGTCCCAAAGCTCCTGTAGGTTTTGGTTGTCTAAGACCAACAGGGCATAGCTGTTAAGAAAAGCGGGCCTTTAAAAAAAGCATGATTTGATATTAAAATTAAAGTCCACACAGAAAATAAAGCGTAATTGTGAAACAAAATAAATCCTTTGAGAAACTAAAAATCCTTCTTTAAAGTCGTCCAAGCATAATGACATGTGTAGATAGATATATGAACCGATGTTTGTTAAAGGAGTTAAAGTCTAAAATGCAAAATTTTTGGAAAATTAAGAAAAAAAATCTATTTTTTTTACTAAATTACAAAATATTTCAAAAATACATGGTATTAATAGTAAAAATAGTATTTAATGAACAGTAAAAATTTCACATAATTTGGAAAATAAAATTATATTTAGAAGTTTTGGAAAAATCCCCCCTTTTAAAGAAAAATCTAAAACTGAATAAGTGAAATTCGGTCAAAAATTAATTTTTTAAAGATTCTTTTTATCGAATTTTCTCCATTTAGTTTTCAATATTTGTTAAACAAGTGATTTAAAAAAAAAATGTTCATTCATTTACATGAAATTTGTTTTCTAAATAAAGTAAAAGTTTTTTTAATTAATAGCATGTTTTTTGGAATATTTGGTAATTATATAGAAAACAAAGAGAAAGTTTTCTTAATTTTTAAAAAACATGTACATTTTAGACTTGCGCCCCTTTAACAAACACCGATTCATATATTATATAATGCAACATATTA
This sequence comes from Troglohyphantes excavatus, assembly GCA_963932185.1. Classification (NCBI taxonomy): domain Eukaryota; kingdom Metazoa; phylum Arthropoda; class Arachnida; order Araneae; family Linyphiidae; genus Troglohyphantes; species Troglohyphantes excavatus. Next base: position 64,429,862 of record OZ010666.1, on the reverse strand, counting down.
GTCTGGAGAAATAGCTTAAAGGAATAAATGAAACATATAATTTGTTATCTGGTTAATTTTAAATTGTTTTTACTTATTAGCATGAAACACAAAACCTTAAATTTTACACTCATAAATATTTAATTTAAAAAATCAACTTTGTGCATTATTGGTGCTTTAGAACACAGATTTGTCAAGTACTTAAGAACACTTCTCTTGCAGACTACAAAACTCTTTAAAACTATAAAACATTGTATATATTGTCTGCTTTTAAAAACACACAATAGAAAAAAATTATCCAAGAGGTTTTATGTGTAATCAATTTTTTATGACATTGGGTAACAATAATTAATAACAATAAATCCCTAATAAAATTTATATTACAAAATAAACAATTTTAAAATGATTAAATAATAAACATTTAGGAATTAGGTTTGAAGTAGAGAAATTAACATAAGATAATACTACTGATATTTTGGTAAAATTATTATGCTCTAAGTTTAAGTTGAATGCACATGAATATAGTTACTTGTAATTGTTCAGGGGAAGTCTTTGAAATTTAAAAAAAAAACCTCAAATTTGGAATTAGATGTTTGTATAATTCAGAGATTACAAAGAAACCACATTTAAATTCGCTTACTTGTATGTGTAGTAGAATAAGATAAAATGCAAATTATGTGTAGTTATGCAAAAAAGATTTAACCTCAATCTTTTTCTACATAACTACAGACAAATAATCTTAAGAAACTTGTTAAATTAACTTGATTTTTTGACACAAAGTAGAAACAAGCAGAAGAAGTAAATACATTTTTGCAGAGAGGGAAAATCTTTATGGATTTCCAAGTTAACTAGACCATTTATGTGAGGCAATATTTTGCATGAAGAGAAATACAATGCTTGAAAATATAACATTTGTTTAAATAGAAAAAAAAATTAAAACAATGAATTCCTAAACCAATACACATATAGTGTTATTTCATTTGAAATTAAGAAAAAAAATAATTTAGGATTATATTTGATTATGACAAATAACTATTTGTATATCAATTTACATAAAATAATAATTTGCATAAGTATAAAACAGTACTAAACGACATGCCTTACCTTTTCTTATCCAACTGGTCCCCTCGAATGGTTGTTAGAGATTTTAAAAAATTCAAAGACACCAGCGGAAAAGATCGTGCTACTTTCAAATAGCCATCAATTTGTTCAATCATATTCATGTTTTCTTCCAATTCTTTGATGACATTAGCTACAGAAAATCATTTTTAAATTGCAATTAGTAAATGCTAATAAGCATACAAAGTATTCATAGTAAATATACACTGCATTATTGCACTAATGGTTTTGTCTGATCATTGCAACTGCAGAAATGTAATAAAAAAAAGACATAGTAACATATGTTATACATTGAAAGTATAAGTATAGCACAGTTCCAATAAGAATCCTGCTAGTTAGCATGCTTCAGAACTACCTCTACTTGCCAAATAGCCATGGACATATAACACTTTTAAACGTTAAATAAAATTAAATCTTCAATATTTTAGCATTTTGAAAGAATATTGCCAAATTATTGAAAAACTAATAAAACGAAGTTACAGTGAAGATAAGTCAAAAAGGAAAGAAAAAATACTTACAGCCTCCTTGAATATGAATTTCTAAAGAACCATTTATTCGTGTGCAACCTCGATAATGCTGGGCAGCTCCGACATGGTCAACAGTCATCCCGGGGCATACTAAGAGAGAGAAACATACGAGAAAAGATTTAAAAAAAAAACCTAATACAGCATTAAAAGTTTCTTAAGTATAATTTAAAATAAAATCAAAAGTTACATACGAGTAGTAAGTTGTAATTTAAAAGTAAATATATATGTGCCTAGTCTATTTAAAACCCCATACAAATAATTTATACAAATTGCTATAGAACATTTTAAATAATTGGGCATTTGTCCCCTCACTTTTAATGTACCACCGATTTTAAGGTTTCATTTTCGCATTAGTCAGTATTACTCCTCAGTTGCCAAATGTCACATATCTCGAGTATGATGGTTATGGAGACAGTATAAATGAAATACTTTGCCACAATATGCCAATCTCTTTCAATAAGACAAGTAATTGTCAAAATTGCTATTTTAGCAGACACGTCTCTATGTTTTCTGAAGGAAAAAGTGCATACACACTCAGCAAAAGGTACTTATATTTCTTTAGTAACTGATGCAAAATTTCAAAAGTACAGTTTACTATCCCTAACCATGTAAGACAAAGCTAAAATATTTTTAAATAGAAATAAAAAATAAAAAGTCACTAATTGGCAAAAGTAATTTTACATATAGAAAGTTGATATTGGAGTGAAAAACCTAAACAAATAAACAAAGCTAACTTTTTGGACATTTTGCATCACATTTCTTGCAAACGTGTGGGTTGTTATCATCCACTACAAAGCCAGGAGGACACTCCTGTAAGCATTTATTCTTGAAGGGCTTGAAGTACACTCTGGAATCTCCCGAGTGCTTTCCCTCCAGCGTCTCTTCGATGGACAGCTTCTCTGTGATGGTGTAGTTCCTGCACTCATCTTCCTGCACGCACCTGCGGGTCATGAACTAAAAAGAAATAAAAGATTTTGTATCAATAATGTATGGAAATGTCAACCTCTACCAGGGTCCAGGGTTTTTGATGGCATGACGTACTAAGTCTTAGGTTGAAGTAATAATATAACCCTGTATTTAATCACAGCTTGGAAGTCATGTGCGCTCCCTGGGTCGTGTTTTTTGTTGTTGTTGCTCGTGATCACGTGCGCAGTGGTTGTGGTAGTTGTACAGAGATTGCGCCACAAGTTGTTTTACTGGCTGAATAGAGATGGCGCCACGGGTGTTGCTAGAAGTTGCATGACGCATGTGTTCGAAGCAATGACTTCTAACTGTAACTTCTGGATTAGGAAAACATTTTGTTGACTTCAAGGCAATTGCAGGAGTAACAAATGTACCCCACTTTCATTGCTACCGCAATATGTTTTATATTTTTCATGTTAAAATAAACCAACATGTATTGCTTTTGGCTGAGATTTTTTTTCTATTTTCTTTTTAAACCCATTGTAAATGCAATTTGTTATTAAAATAGAAAGTCATTTGCAAGTCAAAGTTGAAGTGGTTAAAAATCAGGAGCAAAAAAAACTATTTGTTTGGCAATATATAAATTAATTCTATAAGAAAACATAATATTTATATACATTTAATATTTCTACAATGCTATGGTATTAAAAAACGCCACTAAATCACTTAAAAAAATTTGGGGGTACAATGACTGCTTCCATATTGGATTCAATGCGCCCAGAGGGCAAACAAGTTTTAAGCCTTACAAAAGTTACAGTTCAAAGTCCGGATGTCACAGCTGCTAAAATGTATTCAGCTGGGTTTTGAACCTAGGACCTTGGGAGCAAAAGTTAGCGCTTAACCTCTCGATTAAAACGATCGTCAGAACCGACAGGGCAGAGTTGCTACTTAAGACCACCGCGGCAACCGCCGTAAAACTATACAATGATTTTTATCTAGAGTAAAGTTAGACCCAAGCGATGGGCTATAGACTTGTTACAGCTGTCTTTATTGAATTGTCTTATATGCATGCAGTTGTCTTTATTGAACTCAAATATCCAAAATCCCAATTAAGCAATTTTACCAATTACCAAGGATTTCTTGGAGAAGACATACTGAAAGATCATACCTCGTACAAATTGGATGGGCATTTCTTCATGCATCTTTTCCCATACTTCTCGTCGTAGTACATCACATGCTTGCAGGCGATGCAGTCAGAGGACAGGGGGCCGTAGCAACCGCCCAAACACTCGGGGTGGCAACAGTGGGTGGAGTTATAACACGTGGCATTAAGCTCGCAATCAGTCTTGGAGCACACTGGAAAAGAAAATTTTGTAAACACTATAAGTTTGTTGTAAATAACGAAAATCTAGTGTTAATTTTGTAATATTGTTTAAAAACTGTAGAAGCTGTTATCCGAGATTACAACAACATTAACAAAGTACATGAAATATACGGGATCCAGTAAATTTGTCCGGATCGGATGAAGGGTCGTCCATATATTGCATAACGGACATGCAGGTGAAAGGGATTTTCTGTCCTGCATGGATTTATGTTAATTGTAGGTTATGGTTAATTACTAGTTTAAGATACCCTCGATAAGTAAATAATAATAGTAAGTTTAAGGTATCCTTGTAAGCAACACAATCGACTACACGAAGGGTTCTACCAGCTGCTACCCTGAATAGTTGAAGGCCGAATACATAATTTCTCAGGTCTCTAAATCGACATTAGGTGTCTGTGACATCAGCGCACGGTACAACGTGCGCTTAAAACTGTTAGTGACTTTTTAACTCGAATTCATCTTCTCATATTAGGCATTTTACATTCTAATTCTTAATGAGTCGCAAAAGCCGAGGCTCTCCCGACTTTTGATGATATTTTTGACTTAAATTTATCAGGTTATCCGTAGTTTTGAATAAGGTTTCGGTAACTCCGTAGTGCGGCAGCGCAATCCGTAGAAACTACGGACAATCCATAGCAGTTTGCAGATATACCGTGTTAATTAGGGATTACTGGTAAAACCTGACTACGATTTCGTTATCTAATGCACGCGTAAGGTGCAAACCGGATTCTTAGGTTATTATTGGTCAAATATTTTGCAGGCGAATTCGGAGTTCGTAATCCGATCCGTTTGACGCACATCGCGATTTTTTCTAGGTTTAACATATGCCATATGTTGCTGTTAATTTTCCACTTTTTTCTAAATTAAACATAGATTCTGCAAAGGTAGCAAACTATTTACTTTTCTAATAGTAATAAAATGCCTTCACTGTAAAAAAAAAAATCGGAAATAGGGATCAAAGTTTTTTTGTCGGCGCGGATCTGTCATTTAAACTGAAGGTATGTTCAAAGGATGATAATTTTTTTACTTCTTTTCTCTGATGATCAATCACAATGTTCTTATTACCCGAGCTGCAAAGAAAGTGATGAAATGCCTAATTTCCCGCTTCTCTTTCCTTGGCCGTATTTCACTTGTCTTGCTCACGATAAATCTAATATGCGTTTATTACTCTTTTTTATATTACAATACCAGAGGATGCTGAGAAATTCTGGTAGTTGGAGGGTTGTCAGAATCGTTTCTTTCGAGCACCAAAAAATATCCACCGTGTATAGGGGCCCAATTCCCGTTAAATCTATCATGGTCTAATGTCCCTACGTAAGGTTGTGTCGGGGGCCAGCTGAGCGGTATTGATCCCGTCATCTGACCACATGGATCTCCATGTCTCCACTCTTACCTCCATATCTGACCATGGTTAAAAATTACTCTCCTTTGAGTCGTGCCAATAGCTCACTATGCAGTTCTAATGTTAATCCAACCAACTGATGAGGCACCAATATAGCGTATATAAGAAATAAAAATATCCGCTCACCTTTCTGGCAATTTTGTGAATTCCAGCACAGCCTGTGCGTCTTCTCCGGCGACTCCGGGCATTTCTCGTCCCCCCTCTCCGGACACGTATTCGGGCAGTCCCACGACTTCTTGTTGGCCTTGATGAAGTGTCCCCCTCTGCCTTCTTTGGCGATCAGGTCCCAATCGATGGTCTCCACGTAGCACAGCCCGGGGTTCTTCTCGATCCGCACCGAACCCCTCATGATGTCCGTGAGGCGACTCAGCCCGATCTCCTGCAGGTGGTACATCTCGAAGACGACGAAGGCATAGTTGTGGAAGAGCTCGTTGCCCCGGATCACCGAGAGGTTGGGGAAGAGCCGGCCGATGGAGTTGAGACCGAACGCCCGGTACAGGAGGAGGTAGTCGGTGATCTCGACCAGGTCCGGGAACGAGAGGCCGTCGTAGTCCTGGGCCTGGCCGTTGTCCAGGAGCAGGATTTGCAGGGAGCCCTCGATCACGGTGCAGTTCTCGAGCTTCTTGAAGTTCTCGACTTTGTTGCGGATGTCCACGCTCTTGCACACTGGAGGGGAAGGAAAAGAAGGTTGGAGTGAAAAATTGTACAAATACCCAGGCTCTTAAGCACAGCAAGGTTGGCCCTGTTTCGACGCAACCTGACAATCTCTTCAAAGTTGCAATGGAAGGGGTGGGTAGAAGAACCGGACAGCTTCATTTTTCAAAATTGTTAAGGAATGACGAAAAACAATTTAAAAATTACTTGACGTTTTTTAAAACTTATCGAATTTGGGCAACACCTAAAATTACATTCCTCTATCACAGACCCGTTTTACTTTTTCAATTTTTTTGCCTGTTTTTTTTATTGAAAGAAAAATGAAGCTGTCTGTTATTCTGAGGCCAGGCTTACCAATAAAATCCCTGTAGATACTTCTTCGAAATCATCAGTGCCACTGTGAACTTAAAACAGCCAAAAATATTCATTTCCTTTAAGGATTGCGTAATAAACTACCTATAAATATAATTTAGCTCTGAATCATAGCTCTTTAATGGAATTTTGGATGTGTAACACTGCTTTTACTTTGGTCAAAAAAAAACCACACCTTCAACAAACGTTTGGCAAGCGACTGGCTGATGCAACACGGAAAGCGATCCAACCAAGCGTTGAACTAATTCGGTGCAAAAACAAGACAACTACTGGAGCTGTACGTTTCTTCCATCGTATGAGACGTATTTTCCTATTAATCACTTTAATTTTTTTATATTTACCTATTTTTAATTTACGAATGCCCGCTGAATATGTCCTGAAAATACTCTTCTCTAAACAAACAAACAAACGTTTTATTACGAATGTAGATATTTTTTGTTGTTGAAAAAATATCAAATGATTGGAATATGACTACGACTACAGTACATAATTAAAAAAAAAAAAAAGGAAAAGTCACGATTTCAAAACGGTATTGGTTTTCTTTCTCTGAAAGAAAATTTCAATTATTTCTCTAAAACACCGCTTCTCAATTTTAGGAATCCCTAATTAATTCCGAAGATAACATTTTAATCTCGGAATCAAGCACCGGGAATCCAATTAGAGAAACTAGCAAATTCACCTTTGAATAATAAAACAATGGGCAAGAACTGCGCATGCGCCTTGAAAAAATCCATAAAAGGGCCAACGGTGTTTTTGTCACAGGAGGATCAAAACAACTTAATCATATGTTCTCCTGTCGTAAATATCCGAAGGGATAAAAATATGAGAAAATGGATTTTCTTTTCTTCTTTTTGATTGGTTGAGGAGAAAAAAAGACGGGGGCGGATGCAATGCACGAGGAAAAGAAAATAAGAAACGTATTATTTAAGACCGGGAAATCTATTAAGTTGTTTACGCGACGAAGGTTGGTTCGTCTTGATTTAGCAGAGCGTTATTGTCTTGAGCAGGAAAGATTATTTTTTTCGAGAGACACAGTGTGACAACACTAGTTCATCCACAATAAAGCTTGGGAGAGGTAAATGCAATGCGAGATATTGTATTGTAATATGTGTTACTTAGAATAGATTATAGGTTTATCCAGTAGCTATAAATAGGCATGGCATACATAAAAAAAATGTTGTGCCTATTCAGTTGAAAATGTTGGATGTTGCGTAGGGTTTAGATAATAAAGATATATCGGGATTATGATACATATGATTTTCGCTCAAATAAAATTTCACCTGTTTAGTTTTAAACACACTCTATTCAAATTTTCGAGGCTTACAATGTAGCTTTCTGCAGAAAAACTAATCATAATTTTCAAATACATTGATATAAAAATTATAAGTTTTCATTTTGCAATCACATAGCATGGTTAATAAAATTTTCAAATAAAATTCAGTTCATTTATTACTTTGCGAGGATCATCATGCGTGACTGTGGCGTGACATGGGTGAGGGGATTTGTACAAAAGGAATGAAACATGGCGTAACGTAATAAATGAATAATCTCTAAGTAAAGTGTCGAAAAATGAATGACACAGTTTTTATTTTACACATTCTGAGCATAACCAATTATTAATACACTTTGGGGTAAGTTAGGGACTAAGGGCCAACTTTGGGACAGCGATTAATTTTCGTCTTCCAAATTTCCAGATAATTCTGTAGCGCTGATTGCGCGTCAATTCCAAACATATGCACAGGCTGGAAATTCAAAAATTATACGCTGCCATGTAGGTGCACCCCCCCCCCCCCCCTGTCTTAAAGTTACCCGGCTAATTGAACATTAGCCATTCTGGATTATCACAGCTCCAGAATGTCTCATAGGGAGAGAAATTAATGGATAACAAGCTTTATCTTTTAAAAAAAAAACATCTCTGGTATGTAATTTTGGAATTTAATAAAATTAGAAAGGTTTATATTTCTTTAAATCTAAGGAACTAAGCCATTCTGGATTATTACAGCTCCAGAATGCCTTATATCTCCAGAATCTTTTATAATAGGTCCAGAATGTCTCATGTTGCAAAAATCTCTTAATAAGAGCTCCAGAATGTGTCATGTTGCAAGAATTTCTTAATAACAGCTCCAAAATGTCTCATGTGTAGAGAAATCATGGGAAGCTTTTTTAAAAAAAAAAGAACTCAATAAGGGAATTCTTAGAAAGGAAAATTCTTCTTACAGAAAAGTTAACCCTTTTTCATCAGTATACTCCTCTTCCTCATAAAGGACGAACATTCCCGCTGTATTTTTTTTATTTAGTATTCCCATGCCCTTAAAGAAAGCTCTCCCCTAAAAAATAAATAAAAACAAGAGAAGTTCCAAATTCTAAACCTTAACCAACCACACAATGATTAGATGTTGCCGCACAACCTGGCAATAAATCAAAAAAATAAAAAATATTTAAGGATTGCGCGACTTCTCAAAATGGGTGTGTATCCTAGAAACAGGGAAAAGAACAGTCATTAAAGCAGTTGCCCAGATCGAAAGGCTTGCCCACTTCGGAATGCAATGCCAAAAATAATTACAGCACAGCGAGTCTGATATCTCCGTCTCTGTGGAAGAGAGAGAATAAACTATTCGCACTAACTTCCAATTGAACTTATATTATTTCTTGAGATCTGGTGAAAGGGTTATTCGCTTCAAGGCGGAAAAAGTGCTGTCAAATTAACAAGGAAACTGTCTATTATTTTGGGGAATAGTACAAGTTTTTGCGGTTGTCATGGATTCCTGAAGGGCATTGACTTTTTTTAAATGGTGGTAAAAATGGCGATCAGAGGTGGTTGAAAAGATATTTTGCATTGTAGAAGAAGAATTAGACTAGACAGAATTAAATTTTTATGCATGTAGTTCATTGAAAATATATTAAGATCGTTGGATATTTCTGTGGGATAATTTGAATAAAATTCGTTGCGGAATAAAAAAAATATAGATAGCATATATCTGAAATAGAAAAGAAATTTTGCACGAACATACATTAAAAAAAAACCATAACAGTCGAATTGATAAAATTTCTCCTTTTAGCGCGCTTTGGCGGTTTTGGTTGGCGCGCTCTTCAGTCGGTTAAAAATAATGCAGTTGCGAAATTAAACAAATGCGATATTTGAATATGTTGAACACTTATGACGCGAACAGTCTGTTCAAGGATGACTGTATTTAGTTTTAAGTTTCAAATTTGAAGAGTCAGTTGAAAAATTATTTTAGTTAATTTGCTGTATAATGTTACTTATTCAAAATGCCGAATTTCATGAGATATTAACTTTCTATTAATACTTGCATAACTTTTTCTTACACAATGCATTCTGCGATTTAGATTTAATATCTCACGATCAAAGTATGCCTGAATGTTGAAAATTTTACAGCAGCGCAAGTCACAGTGAGTTAACTACAATTCTTTAACACGTAGAACTGTAAATATATTTTTACTCAAATAATTTTTAACAGATTAAAACTTTAAAACATTCCCATTCGTGGTTCTGTCATGCAACGACAAAATATATTTATGGATACCTCGATGAGCGTAAACACTCTTCCCTCTCTATTATTGACAAAATACTCATATTCCTTTCCATCCTTGCTATTTTTGATTCAGATTCCCCTATCCAAGCAGCAAAACGCCTCTTTCCATTTCATTTTGAAGACATCTCCTCCCCGATAGAGTAGTTAGTACACATCCACGAGGTAACACATTTTTCATCCAGAATATTCCCTTGACGTGTTTACAAAAAGTCCTCCCTTTTGACACTCCGCCAAGAGACGCTGCCACCGACACAGTGATGATTCAGAGAGGCGCACAAAAGTGCGTGACAGTTTCGTGACTGCCGGATAAATATGGCTGTCGACCGGACTTGGGAAGGATGTTTGATGTCTTTCGGAAGACTGGAGTGGAAATTATAGTTTTTACTTAGGAGAAAGTGGATGGCAGCTGACAGAATGTTCATTCACGTATGAAAATAATAAAAAGTTACGTTGAGATTAAAATATTTTTAGGGGAAGATCTAGTAGTAATATAAAAATGGCTTAGTTTTATGTATAAGTATTCACGTCTATATCTAAACTTCCAAGTAACATAACATATAAAAAGCTTCAGGAATGGACAACAGTTGGTTCACTAACTCACAGAAATATTGTCCGTCCGTCCACTAAATGTGCATTGGCTCAAAATGGGGTATAAGGATTTTTTCTTTAATTTTGCAAATATCTTTATAATTTTTTTTGACATGTGTGTGCAAAGCATATTAACATGATCAAACGTTAAAAAAATTATAATTTTTAAAAAAAAAATTACATTTCTTATTTTTGATACAAGTCAAGAACATATGGGATGAAAAACTATCAATTTTGCATTTTTATAAAAAAAAGAATTAAAAAAAAAAATTTAGAAAAAAAATCACTAATTTTACAGGTCAAACTATTTTCGAATAAATATTTAAAAAATATATGTAATCCTTCTAATAGATCCGAACTTATTTTATATCAATTCAAACTTGATCAACATGAAAAAAGTCATCGCTGATAAAAATGACCTCAAAGTTACATATTCGTGCAATCTTTTATCAAAGCTGAGTATTGACTATACTCGAGGACAACCTAAGTTGAAGCGGAAGCTATGATATGTATAAATATTCAATTGCTTTAGACTCAACTTAGGTTGTCCCCGAGTATAGCAAAAAATAATTGTTGTACTTAACGTAGAAATATAATTTTGGCGTCGTTAAATTAAAAAAAAACTTTTTTTTTAAACAATAAAGTATAATTGGATATATTTGATGATTTTGTGTCCATACTCCCTTAATTCAATTAATTTGATGCCAAGAAATATCTGATAACAATGCTTTACAGCATATCTCGATTTTTGTGGAAATATGAAAAAAAAAAATGGTGGTGCAGTTGCCTACGCAGGAAATGTGTATGGGAAAGGTTATGTTGAGGGGGGGGGGGGGGAAGTAATTACACCCACCTTTATTAGTAGAAATTTAAAAACAAATTATCAACTATATATGTATAGTATCCACGGTACGTTCGACTCTTTATTTCTTAAACCATTCCTCAATCACTTTTCTTTTCCAATACAGATCTTATAAATTTACATGCAGTTTTCAACTGTAAATCAATCGCAGCATTTTTACATTCAATTTTTTTAAAGTTATGTTTTCAAAACCCTGGTTTCACATCCCTATATGGTCACTAGAATTCACGAGATTAAAACAGAAATTTGCTCTTTCGATGGAAACATCTTTTGGGCAGTCCTGCGAATTCAAAGCATTCCTAACATAACCAGCATTTGTGTAGGACGTGTCTCTGTGCCTTTAGCTTTTTAGCAGCTATCCACAAGAGAATCAGAATAAACTATTTTGAAAACTAATAATACGGATTCTGAGTTTTATCACATAATTCTTTAGCATAATTTCCATTTTAAAAAACGTATTATTAGATATATATGGTAATAAATTTTCTCTACAGTTCCATGGGAGGCGTACGCCACTGTGGTGATGGGTGTATTTCGCGATGGAGGACTTTTCCTGACTTGTCGGGAATTTGGATTACTGGATTGATGTTTGTAGGCATCATGTTCGGAAACTTTTTTTATTAACATATTATTCATTAAAATATTATAGGAATCTTTTTTAAGTCCATTAATGAAACATCTAATCAAAAGATATTCTTTCAATAATTTCTGACTATTTTTAACGCGAAACAGTTTCAAATGTTAAGATATACATATGTAACTCATGCGAAATTAAAAAATATATATACCAAGTCCGAATCAAATCGAGTTTCGGATAAAACCGCGAATTGATCACGCAGATGAAGTGAAAGGTTGTGTCTCTAGGATCAATAGAAATGTTTCTTAAGTACTTCAATGAGAGAAAATAGAAATCTCTCTTCCTCAAACAGATTGCGAGACACTCATAGCGACTGACATCACAGGAATGTCTGAAATATGGACGGAATTCTGCTCGATATTGCGAATATCGACGACGCTCTTGAAAGTGGCACTCAAAGGTATTTTTCGTTGATCACAGATGACCTTTCGATACAGGAATCTATATTTAGAAACCTCTCTTCGCATGCAGATTTTGAAGGAGTTCCAATTTATTCCGTCAGTGGCACGGTCTTCCGACATTGAGGGACATGTGACTCCACTGATTTTTAGAAGGGACAAGCGGATGAAGGAGTATGTAACCAAAGAGTAAGTTCTGAGATATTTGTCTGTAAAGTTTTTTATTTCGTATTTGGTTGTAGTCACGTATACCTCCTTTACGACACTAGGTATAACTGTTAATACGGCTTCTACAGAACTGTCGTCAATGTCAAAAACAGGCTAACACATACCTCCTTCAACCATGACAATAACTCAATTTTATCTTAATTTCATACCTCCTTTATCAATTATAATTTAATTGAAATAAAATCTTTCTCACAAGTAGCAAGAAGTATTCCTACAGAAACAAAAAGTGTTCCTCGATATTATTACCAATAGTAGTACAGAAAAAAGATGGTTAATAAGCCCGTCAGAGCCGGATTTAGGTAAAGGCTGCAGCCTAGGGTATATCTTAAACTTAGGTATAGGCTGCACCAAACCTTAAAAAAAAGGAGAAGGGGAAAATAAATAGAGTGAACTTGCGGAAAAAAACTATTTAAAAAAATGATAAACCAAATTCTAATGAAAATAGTCTACAATCTTTTTATGAGAGAGAAAAATTAAATTTTTTAAAATCAGATTTGTACAATGTAAATATACTCTAATACTTTTATGTTCTTTAAAAATTATGTTTAATTTGTGATAATTACTATGGCATTGCTTCATTTTTTATTTTATTTTGGAAATCAATTGTTTTTATTTTCCTTAACTTGAGGTTACTACTACTACTACGAGTGCAATATTTTATTATCATTTTCACAAGTTCCCATTGCAACATGAGCTTCCTTGAATTTTTTTAAGATAGTATTGGACATTTTGCGGTTATGGAAGACATATATATATTTTTTAAAGTCCTGATATTCGTGATTTCTCAATTCCGAAATAGAATTATTTCGTTTATAAATACTTCACGCGTTGGTCTTTAGAGCAATTCTGTAATGAGAAAATTATAATCCAATTTACTTATAAAAAAAGAAATAGAATGGAATTGTCAAGGAAATCAAAAATGACTCAAAAAGTCGAAGAATCGTCCAAAAAAACTTAACAATATTTTTAATTTTCTGGAAAAATCATGGAGTGTTTCTATACTATCACAATATAGATAGCATTGTTTGTAATTATAATTAACATTGTTTTTCCGAAAAAGTGCAACGCCGAAATAACTATCAACCTTAAATAAGATGGATGATTTAAATATGATGGATGGTTTGAGTCCAGAGTAAATGTTTGATTAGAGATAACCGTCTCTAAGATTTGACGCAGGTTGAAAAAAATCTTTTTTATTTTCGAGCGAGAAAAATCCTATTTTTAGAGACAATTATCCATTTTTTTTGCTAAAAACTATTTGCTAATAATTTATGCCTTCGGCATTCGTTTAATTCCGCAGCAATTTTTGTATTTTGAAAAAGATTTTAAGAAAAAATTATCTGCATTCAATAGAAAATAAATTTAAAAAACAAAACAAAAAAACACTAAGAACACGAGATTGATTTGTGGAAGATATCCCAGTATGATGTAATCTGGAAACTGCGCAATTCAATTGAGTTTGGCCTTTCGAAATGCATTGACATACATTAAAATCAGCATTTACAGAAGTTTCTTTTTTTCAAATGGCCCATTTTTATGTACTTAAAATTCATGTATTCAAAGGCAAATATGCTCCTCAAATCAATAAGCATTCATAACAAAAAGCAGACCAGACATGTCAAAGAAACTTCAAATTGGCGACGCATTTCAATCCGAATCTTTTTAAATAAAAATATTTCACTTTGAAGGTCTAATAGAATTCATTGCCAGAAATTCCAATAAGCATAAAAAACAAGGATGAAAAAAAATCCGAGGACATGCAACTGACTTCCTAGAAATAAAATAACTTTCTAGAAATGACAACAAATTTTTCACAAAATAAACTAATAAAATAATTTCTCCTGAAAACCCAGTATGATTTACATGACCACTTACCGAACAGACAAGCGTAAACTGCGCAATTCCATCCCTATTCTAACACTTCGTGCCTCAAAACGTGATATTTAATAAGAAACCTGGCCTTCCGACAGTCCATTAACATACATTAATGTCGTCTACCACCTCTAATATCGAAATCCAAATTAACGTTCGCTGATAACCCAACGTATGCCGGGTACAATTTGCAGCTGAAACGCACCTTAGACAAGCTAGATATAGGATAAGTTTACCAAGAGGATATACAGACATCCTTGGGTGTCCTGAAGTTCAATCAGACGAATGCTAATTACATCCTAATCTCCATTGAGAAAAGTTCCAAGATTTTTTTTATGTCTTCTTTTCGGTATTCAATCGGTAACGTCCCATTTCCATTAGGGCTCGGTGGAACGACATGCATGGAAATCAGGAATTTACACTAAAAAGTGCGATAAGATGAGACAAGGTAACCAGATTTATTGTGCCAGGTGTGAGATTTATAAAGGGTTCAACTTTTGAAAAAAATCCGTTGGATACGAGTGTTTATTTCAACCCCAGTTAATTTCGAATGAAGCATTCGATTTTTTTTAATACAATAACTGGAATCGATTCTGGGGAAGCCTAATCTGGAATATACGCTCTGTAGATAATAAAATGTAATAAACAAGAACCATTGAATGCGAAGTATTTTTGTTGAGACGCTTTAAAATGAACCGAATCTGGGGAAATCCCAGTCTGGTATACAACGGGTTGGAGATAGTAAGTAGAGTCATTTTTATCGGATGAATCGTGAGAGTCACGCATTTGCAATTTGGCTTGCTGTTAGGCACGATTTTTCAAGCGGTGGGTAAGTGTTCCAGTTAGATAATTCGCCAAGAAATGCGTTTTCGCGAAACAATGGAAATATTTAATTTTGTAACTGAAATTTTTCCCTTTGAAACTGACTTTAGAATAATTAGATGATACTTCTTTCTCTTTCGTAAATACAAAGACAAAATCATGTGTAAACAAACACTTAAGATATTTTGGTGTGAGGGACATGATGCTTGTAGTGTGGCTTAACAATATTAATCAAATCCTATGCATTATTAGGAACACAAATAATTTATTAAGTGTGTAAATTTAACAACATCATCTGCAAGACAGTATTGAGCAACTTTGTTGAGAAGAAACTGTATATTGCATACAAAGCTAAGAATGCATGAGAGCTGTTAAGATACACGTGAAAGAACCCCTGTAAAAAACAATAATTGGAAACAGTGGCGGCGATTGTGTCAAAATTAAGGGCACAAGGACTAAAAGTGAAATAAGCAAATGCCCAATTTCTTTGCAATTTTTACCTGAATTTTGTTTCAATTAAAAAATTAGGGTGGCATTTGCATGCGCGTGACCGTGGGCCACCCCTAATCGTCACCCTGATTCAAAATGCATGGAACTTAATTTTTATATAGATAATGTGTTTTTCTCTTGTAAAAATAATTTAAAATAAAAATAAATAAAGTTTGATTAATTATTTATAAATGAATTCATAAACTGTAACTCAAAATGAGGCATTTTCAAAAATAAAAATTCTCACAATTATGCCTCCCCTAATTTAACGTAATTATTCCATACGCTTAAATAAATACTTACACTACCTTTAGTTAATTTAGAGTTAGATTTATTTCTCTCGACATTTTATTATCCAACAAAAATAAAAGGGAAATATTGAGAGAAAAACAATTCAAAGGGTAAACAAAACGAAGAAATAACTCTTTAAAAGAGTTTCTAGAAAGTCGGAAAATGAATGCAATTATATTGCTTAAAAGTAAACAATTTATTATTTATCTTTCCAATCGATTAAAAGCCTTCGGTTTGTTTTCTTCATGTCTGGATTTAATAAAAAGGTTCTAGAAAACATTCCGGCATGAAAATAGGATGCAAAGGACAAAACAAGGTATTTCAAGTAACCTTCAACTAATACTCATTCCCTATATATATATTTTCTTTAAGTTTAAATGCTTTGGAGAATATTGAAATATTGTACATATATAATAGAGTGGGTCTAAAATAGGCAAACAATTTTTCTTTAAAATCAATTTCACAATAGTGCTTTTTTTGGAAGAAAAAAAAAGTTGCTTCTTTGGTAAGAAAGAACTAAAACAATTTTGGAGTATGAAAAAAAATCGCCTTAAATTTTTTAGTTTTTTGCAAATCGATATGTAAAAATCCACACAAACGTTATCTGCTCTTCTTCGCCAATATATTGTAGCTAAATGTATTGCTATGCCAAAGTTGTAGTGATGATAATATTAAGTAAAATATAAGGGTGTATATAAATTTTTAAAAGATGTGATTTTTTTTTATTATTTCCAGAATTTGAAAGGGCTCAAAAAAAAAAATTGAAGAATTTAATTTGGGTTAGTTATGTTTAGATTAAATTTCAATAAAAAAAAATATTATGATACGATATTCTCAAAACGATTGTCCGAAAGGGGTTTGAGATGACATAACCGACTGTTCGGATGGGATGAATAGCCGCTCGAAGGGGGTACCAGCTGTTTTTGAAAAGCAATGTGCCATTACCCGGTGCCAAAACTCACTGCTCGGTGATGAGTAGCCGAAATCAATTGCTTGGAGGGGGTACAAGCTGTTTTTGAAAGGCAGTGTGCCATTGGCCCTGTGTTAAAATGACTGATCTAAAGGGGGGGGGGGGGGGGGGAAGACCCCAAGGCGATTGCTGCGCGTACCAATGAACAACAATGTGCCCGATCCCAAAATCGACTGCTCAAAGATTAGTCGATTTTGTTATTGGTCGATTGCTCAATGAGCAGTTTACATTGCAATAATTTTCATATTTACTATAAGAATATAAGAAGAAAGATAATGGAACGTTGCCAAACTTTATTTAGCTCGCCAAGATCGCAACAAAAAATATATTTTTTGGGCGGATATTTAAAAAAAAAAAAAATCATTAATTAAGATGTTTTTATTTTTTTCAATCACATTAAACAAATGTAACGATATTTTTGACAGGGTTTAAATAACTCTGTAGACCAATTTTTCGTTTTGTATCGCTGCCAATGTTTTAAACATTTCCAATTTTTTTTAAATGTGACTTTTTAAAGAGAATATAAATTATCATATTTTATTTTCACACAAAAATAAAAAGTTTAAACAAAACACTTTTACTTCGTTATTGTTAAGAAGTGAGAGACCAATTAGATTTTCCCCTCCTATGTTATTTCTGTATATAGTTTTCAAATTTTTAATTGTTTTTGCGAACCGAAGTATAAAATATTATAATTTTTATGATTTTAAAGGAATACTTTTTTTATGTATATAAACTAATATTGGAATTCTCAAACTTGAGATTTAAAATGATAGCACATGTTCCACGATAGAGAAAGTCTTCACTATACAACTTTGGATAAATTAAAGTTCGTAGAAGTTTCTATGGGGAAAAAATTCCCATAGAAATACCGACACGAAAAGACAAAAACTTTAGACGGTCTTTACGTTGCTCTTAACGAAATACAAAAGCCCTTTTCCATTTCAATTAAAAAAAGATCCACATCCTTAATACCGCATTTATTCCTGATCAGTCGAATCCACTGTTACAAATTGCAATCAAAATCAATTGATTGCCCTGGTCTCCCACCACACTCACATTACATCGATGAACGTTTTGCCTAAGATCGATAAAGATATCGATCATTAGGGGCTGTCCACAAATGATGTCATGCATGGAGGGGGGGGGGGGGGGGTCCATGAAGATGAGACACTTCGTGACAAGAAGTGTGATATGACACACATCGCCAAAAAACATTAAAATCAACAGATACAAGAAACAAACCAAAAACATTTGGCAAAATAAACCATTTAACTTACGGTTTGAATCGACATAGTTAAAGTTGAAAAATAAAGTTCTAAATAAAATTTCAAATAATACCATATATGAAATAATGCTTTGCTTCTTGAACTGCCAGTATATGCATATATAATTTACTACGTGCTAGATTGGTATTGTTGGTAGAAGACAGTGGCGTAGCAATTACAAAATTGAAGGGGCTCAACTATTTCCACTTCCAGAATATTTACCAATATAAAAGAATAAACGCCAATTAGAAATGATTGTAATTAGTCATTAGCAATTAGTTGTTAATTAGTAATAATTTGTTAATTACTGTAGAATTTACATAAATTTCTCAAGATATTAACAATTTTTTGTAGAAAATTTTAAGTATGGAGGAGGGGCCTGAGCAACACCCCTTTCGTTTTTGGAGCGAGGGAGGGGATACGGTCAATTGTGACATGGGGGGGAGGGGGTCAAAAATATGGAGAAAAGTTGTGACATCATTTATGGACGGCCCCTTATATGTAACATATCGTTCTCTCCCGAAATGCTGTTGCCTCGGGGACCAAACACTTGTATGGAGAATAACAGTGGCGTAGCCAGGATTGTCCGAAGGGGGGGGGGGGGGGGGGGGGGGGGGGGTTCATAAATTATTTTTGGTCCGACCAAAACCAAATAATTTTTTTTATTATAAATTGATTTGAACAATTTTTAACTAATAATTTTAATTAAATTTAATTAATAATTTTAATTAATAATTTTAAATTAGCAATTTTCATTAATAATTTTAAATTAGCAATTTTCATTAATAATTTTAAATTAGCAATTTTCATTAATAATTTTAAATTAGTAATTTTAAATAATCATAATAATTTTTAAATAGTAATTTTAAATAATCATAATAATTTTTAAATAGTAATTTTAAATTAGTAAATTTAATTTATGATATTTTTTAATTTAAGCAGTAGTTTTAAATTAAAATTCTAATTAATAATTTTAATTAATTAAATATATATAAAAATTATAAATAAGATGTAAATTAAAAGCTTAATTTTGAAAGGTTAATCTTTAACTATTTCCTAATTTAAATTACTAACAAACCTGGTTGACATTTTACTGGGATTTAAGTCTGTAGCTAAATATTGATGGGGGGTAATAATAATAATTTTTTAGTAGTAATTTTAAATTTGTAAATAATTCTTTATTATATAATTAAAATCATCATGCATGACTATGGCGTGATAAGGGGGAGGAGGTTTCATTGGTTGCTTGACGCAGCAAAACGGCGCATTGTGGCTAAATCATAACGGAAATAGACGTTGATTGTAAAAAAATCAAATAAGTGAATAAAAAATATATTATTATAAAAAAAAACATTGATTTGTAGAATCTGTGAAGCTAGACAAAAAATGGAAAAATGCTTGTCTAATCACCAGCACAAGATGCAGCGCCGTATTTACGCGTGTTAGATACAGATGGCTCTACGTGTGTATATGTAAACCACATAGTTTGTATTTCCCAATCACAGGGCAATCTACAAAAGCTAATGTGCTTTAATAATGTCCCCAATCTACACGGACGTTATTTGTGCACGTTAGCTTTTGCAGATAACTCTGCGATTGGTCCAGCACATGGTTTGAATGCACCAATCAGAGACTTTTGCAAAATGCAACGCGGCGTAAATAGCGTCCGTGTAGAATGGGCCTTGGAATATCTATTTTTTACTTGTTAAGTATACTTTCTCTTACCTAATGGTAAAAATAAAACTGTCATATATAAAACACAGCTACATAATATGGTCAAACAGAAATATTTATGAAACAGTGGGAAAATACATGTCTAACGGTTAGAGATGTCAACATGAACTAAAGTACAGCTTATAAATAATGAATAAACTTGTAAAAGTTTTATTTAAAAAAAAAACATTTATTAAACCCCAACAAAATAGACAGGTAAACATAAAGATAGAAAAAAAAATTATCGACGAAATTCATGCAAAATACTGAACGCTATTGGTTTCGTTTAAAATCGCTCGTGAGCTTCTACTCTTACGTTTGGCTATTTTAAATATGACTATCAAATGCAAAAACTATATTTTATCGAATTCTAAGAAATCTTTTAAAATTAAACTTTAATTAAAAAATGCCGTATGATATTTATCCACTTACCAGTACAGTTTATCAAACTCAGAAAATACCGTTCATTTTGGTTTTTTTTTTACAATTTAAATATTCGCAGCTTTGCTCCACATTTAAACTGCATGTTCATAAAAACCATTCGTCCTTGCTGACTAAAATATAATATTAGTTCTTTCATTGTAACACCATTGAAATTATTTAAACTGATTCGAACCCAAATATAATAAAACCACCTACACTCGCAGCGATTGGGTTCTAAAAGTTCAGTTGGCTCTCATAATATTCAACGTAGACGAATATCGGCGCCAATATATTTCCCGCTCATTTTCATTTTTTTTTTTATTTGAACGATGAGTATTTTGTAATGACAGAAGTGGCTCCCAAATGTCTGTTAGCTGTCTGTGTGCTGGCAGAAGATACAAGATAATACGAGAAAATAAAATTTATTGTAAATGTAATAGAAGCACCAGAAAAAATTAGGAGGTGGGTTGGGGAACGAAATTTTTCTTTAGTTCGTCAATTCTTTCTAAAATGGCATTTAGTTTTAACAAAATAAAGACTTTCATTTTCAAGCAAGAGAATTTTTTTACCCCCCACAGAAAGTCAGGAGATACATGTGGGTTAGACCAGGAAATGCGACGCGTGTTTTCTCTATAAAAATCGGAGAAAAAGAAGAATTTTTTTTTTTTTTTTGGCACTTGTTATTTTTCAAAAAAATAATTTTGATCTGGCTATGGGGGGGGGGGGGGGGGGTTCTAACCCAAAGTAACCCAATGCTGGCTACGCCACTGGAGAATACCCTAGTAAAATGAACAGAGCATCCTTTTTCGAGAGCTTGTAATGTGCAGGGAGAGAAGGGAACGTGATTTATTTTATTTGCGTTTAAAGGAAGTGCGTGAGGATGTTACAACCGAGGACCCAAAGTATTTTTAATTTCTTGTTGCACAAGTTATTAACATCTTCTCCATAGGATTGAATTATTATTATTATTTTTGAATTTCAATTACATTTATTTTTAAGAATAAAAAATGCTTTTTTTTGTATGTTCTATCCTGAATTTTAATTCACGATAGAACACACAAAACTCTCTATATCTGCTCTATCGTGCACATTGTCTGGTTCGTAAGTTTGCTATAGATGACCAGACGACCAGATATATGACATGCGATGTCGACCAAGAAGAGGTTAATCCAAATTAGAAAAAATATTAACGACATTTTTGGTTTATTTATGCACGTAAATTATTTAATATAATAAAGTTCAACATTTATATGCTGAAAGTAACAGGCATGTTTTAAAATTTTAATGTACAATTCATTCATATTTAAATGACGCAAACAGAATTTTCGACACCGGAAAAATCAGTGCCGGTGTCGGCACCCGCCGTCTCCGGTTTTGCCGAGATGTGAAAAAGTGGCCGTACGAAATTCACTATACCGGCTTTTACTTGTGGTAAAACATAGAAATATTTACTGCTAAAAAAGTTTCAGGAGAAAGGTTTAAACTTGCTCCCCGAATAGTAATTTGTAGGAATGAAGATTAGTACAGTGGAGCTGGTGACAAGTTTCCTACATATAAAACTAATTTAATACACCATATATAGATTATATATTAACCCTTTGTTGTCGATGCCTTTTTCGTTCAGACAAACCAGTATCCAAACGATTTTTCGCACATTTATCGAATTTCCTACAGCTAATCAGAGCATCAAACCAAGCGAGGGTTAAAATAGAAATATTCACTTACTAGTCTAGTTTTTGAAATATTTTAGATGCATATTACATGACTTATTGAGACGGTAAAAGTTCTTTTATCTCACACATTTTCTCAGCGAAGTTGTGTCAGAGAAGGGATAGAGTCAAAACGTTCCTTTTTGCATTTAATAATCTCGATTCCATTTCTAATTCAATTTTTTCCGTCTAGAAGTTTAAGGATTTTTACGAGTATTTCATATTTTATAAGGCATATATTATACTATGCATACTTTTTTTTTACTTCTTAGCATTTGTAGCAAAAATAAGTAACAGTATCGTAGTTTTAAGTTGATATTTATTCAAGGATACTAGTAAACAGGGTCATTTATAAGTGAAAAAAAACCGTGTTGGTATTCCCCCCCCCCCCTAAAATAATCGAAATGGTTGTTTCAGATACTCAATCGCACAACAATGTAAATTACACCGTCTCCAGAAGGGGGGATCTATTTTTAGCATTGTTTATATGGTACGTGTGTGGTCGAGAACAGATTTTTATTATGACCCAAAAGAAATTTTAGTCTCAGCAAGACCTTGAGCAGGACTCATTTAGACCATAAAGCATGCCAAGGTCGAACAAGAAAAAAAAATACAACCGAGGAAGTGTACATTCCGCATATTCCATGTGCTTAACCAATTGTTACAACGTGAGATGAGATACTTCTATGTGGGGGAGTGGTGAGGAACTTTCACAAATGGTTTTCACTTCTGATGTTTCAACCCCGATATTCATGTATCGGAGAAAGTTTCCAATTGCATTTGGAATAGTATTTTTGCACAAAACTAAAAAAGCGAATGACACAATAAAATCCTTGTACAGGATTTGAACTCCAAGACTCATGGCGTGAAAGCAAAATGATATACCCAAAAGTAACGCAAACGATCTCTTCAATTGTTGTTAAAATAGTTTCAGCTACTTATAGTTGTGTTTCTATGTTAATGAAAATAAGGCGGGTATAGTCAGGGTCGTATTTAGGCATAGGCTACGGCAATAGCCCAATTGCGGCCTAAGGGAGCCAGGTTTACCATATTCTCAAAGAAGAAAACAATTGTTTATCGCCCAGACAAAAGGTTGCCATGGGCTGCAATTGGAACTTTACGTAGACTACAGTCCGCACCATAAAAAGGTCCGCACCACCCACCCACCCACCCACCCACACAATTGTTTTCTTCTTTGAGAATATGGTAAACCTGGCTCCCTTAGGCCGCAATTGGGCTATTGCCGTAGCCTATGCCTAAATACGACCCTGACTATACCCGCCTTATTTTCATTAACATAGAAACACAACTATAAGTAGCTGAAACTATTTTAACAACAATTGAAGAGATCGTTTGCGTTACTTTTGGGTTTACCAGGTTTACCATATTCTCAAAGAAGAAAACAATTGTTTATCGCCCAGACAAAAGGTTGCCATGGGCTGCAATTGGAACTTTACGTAGACTACAGTCCGCACCATAAAAAGGTCCGCACCACCCACCCACCCCCACACACCCACACCCACATTATTTTTAAAAAAAATTTATATTTTTATTTAGAGCCATTTGAGGGTAACATAAAAACGAGTTCAATATTTATTTCATATATTCCAGAATGCCGTTGTATCTTGAGATTCCTTGAAACCGTTGACATTTTGTAACATAGTAGTGGAAATTTACTAAAGATTCAAATTTCTCAAAAGATCCCAACTTTACATTGTATCGCAATTTCATATGCACACTTTAAAAGGATCCCCCCACCCTCATTTTACTGGGTATTTAGTATCAATGACTTATCGTCTCTTAAAGTTGTAACAATTCGAAACTCAAAACATCAAGTTTTACAGGATAAAAAAAAAAAAACTTTTAAAAGTAACCGAGTTACTCCGAGTTAAGAGAAATATGCGCTGAATTTTTCTGAAAAGAAGTCATCTTCGTGCTTAAGATTTGAAATACTTATAAAAAATATAATAGATTAAAACTAAATATTTTAACACAATGTAATGATAAGTCAGTTTTACCCTCGAATTTCTTATCTTAAATGTGATCACGTATATTTCTCATTTAGAAAATTTTAACTCATTTTCTTTTGGGAACATTGCTTTACCCCTCGAACATAGATTCCTTTAAAATAAAAAAAAAATTCGGTCATGTAACCCTTTGTGAAACACTCTCCGAAAGGGTCTCAATGAAACTTGCAATACTTAGAAAAAACAACAACTAAGACAAAACGTTTTCGTCAAAACTTTGTCGCAACGAAAGTGCACTTTGTTAAAAAAGCAAACACAACGTTTGAGCAGACGAGAAGAATATAGGTGTACTTATTTTCCAATAAGAGTTGAAAACTTTTATAGCCGTTCCATTCAAGTTCGTTTGATGACTCCTAAAAATTGTCGGTAAGTTTAATGGGACACGGAAAGCATCCGAATCTTGACCTTTCCGAGATATGATCATAAAAACATACAAAAGTACTATAAAATTCTGATATTCTCCTTTTCGAAAGGCTTTACTATATTGGTGGAACACTGTAAAAAGGGGCTACTGTTTTACCATATCGCACTCTTGTTTCAAAAGTGACACAACTCAAAATCACTGTGTTTTCAGAAAATGTCGAAAAATTCTTTTGAAGACAATTACTCAGATGTCAATTGAGAGCGACATAACTGCACTATACCGTCCCATTTCAAAGGTTAAATAATACGTTTTTGATAATTGGTAGGCAAGTGCTTTGTGAAACACATTATTTGAGATAACTCAGAAAACGTTACTTTTGAGTTATGTCTCTTTTGCAGCAAGAGTCCGAAGAATTGAAAATATAGCTTTCGGTTAAAAATGCGTGAACATGATAGTGTGTGTGTGTATGAATACGGTAGCACGAAAACTAAATTCGGTGTACAAGGTACAATTCTATGTGACTTTAAAGTTGGCATCCTATGTGACTTTAAAGTTAGCATCAAAATCGAACTTTCCGAAAAAGAAAACGGCCGAAAAATTTCCGAAAAAGATGAGAACAAAAGACGCATTATGCTCAAGGCTAGTTTTAAAATTATTTACTTTTTCTGTTACTTTTGGATCACCGTGTACAAACTAACAAATTTCATGCAAGATAAAAATTTCATCTTAATTGGGGCGTCGCTATTAGGCCTTGGGCTCTTGCATTTAAAAGTTTGAGACGAAAGACTAACTTTCACCAAAATCTAAGGATATAATCTTGCCATTGTATAGAGGTTTGGTAAGGCCTCGTCTTGAGTATGCTGTACACAGTTTTGTTCCCCATATCTTAAAAAAAAGAGACATTGATTTGTTAAAGAAAGTTCATCACATGGCTACTAAAATGGTTCAAGGTTTTTCAGGAATGGATTATGGAGATATGTTAAGAAATTTGAGTACGTATACTCTGGAAGAGAGAAGGGTTAGTGCAGATTTGATTCAACTGTTCAAATTTATTATCAGAGGATGTCGAGGGTTTGGATTTTAATATGTGTCAAATCACATTTGAATCAGGAAGGGAAAAAGCACTATTTCTATAATAGGGTATTAAACAAATGGAACAACTTGCCAGTGGATATTGTTGATTGTATAGGAGTAATGGATTTTAAGAAGTCATAGATGTTCATTGGGGAATAGTTAGGAGATACTAGCTGGAGCCTTCAACCTGTTCTTGGTCGTCAATATTTGTATTTGTACAAATGATGAAACTCGTGTAGCTCGTTAGTGGAACTAGCTAACTGGCACACAAAATCTGTTGTGTGCATCATAGCGAAATCTAAAGTGTCATGCGAGGATGCGGTGCATCACGTGTCGGTTTCAAATGTCATGGCACATGCGGGGCCGAATCAAAAAGAACCAGGGCACACGTATGTCATTGCTATCAATGTCATTCCCAGAATACAAAGTAATACATTTTAAAATGCATAATGAAAATTGAAGTGACTTTACAAATAGTATATCAGTACAAATGGGTTGTTTATTCTAAGTCAAGGGCTAGTATACAGGATTTGATATAATCTATATCCTCCCTTTTCCTCATTTTCGACACTGAATGATGGAGCATAAACAATGGAAAATATAAAACATGCATAAGAATGACCTTAGATTGGATTTAGATCTTGTACTCATATATTTTGTATAAGTATTATTTTATACCAAATAATACTTCAGTATCTACGGGAATAAGAAGGAACGAACTCATGGGGGAAAAAAGCTCTCTATGCATTGCAGAAACAATTCAATATAATGCTTATTTCCCGTTCCAGCTTGCATTACTTGTGGCACACGACATCAGAACTTAAATTAAAAATAAATATGTTTCCTTTAATTTTTTTGATATATTACTCCAATAGATGCTACTCACAGTATTATAATACTTTATTTTAGCGTTAAACGCTGCCCTGTTGCTGGATTATAGAGATGGTATTAAAAATGCGGAAGGAAACATTTAAGGCCGTTTTAAAATATTCCAATTTTGCGACATCCACGAATTCCTAGTAATCTGCTCCAGCTTAAGCTTGTACTATATCTGGTCTTATGTTAGCTTTTCTATAAATGCAATATTATTTAAATTAAAAAAAATTAGCATGTAGTATAACCGAGGATTTATTTTAATGGAAATAGAGTACTTTTATTTAATACCAGAAAATACCCATTTTAAACACGCACTGATTTTAGGAGACAAGGAAGTTAACTTAGCCGCCCATTTTAAACACTTCTCAATTTTCCTTGAAAAGTCAAATAATATATATATATATATATATATATATATATATATATATATATATCTCCGAAAATTTGTTTTAAAATCTGACATAAAAGTATTATAAATCTTTTTTCAATTGTTTGTATGAAATGTCACTACTAAACTGTATGAGTTTTTCTGGCATAGATGTATAAGTAATTTTTTTTTACATATTTACATAAAAAAAAGTTTAAAACGGGGACCTTTATTATATTTTTTCGAATCCGCACCATTTCACAACTTTGACAATTAAAACATTTAATTTCATACAATACAAGCTGATTTCGGAGAACGCTTGTCTGTATTTTTAAATCAAAGGAAAACAATTAAATGAGAAAGATAAATTAAAAATTATTTTATCCTTAACCATTATTAAAGTTTAGAGTGCAAATCCCATTATTATAAATCATAATATCGACGGTAGATGGCGTTGACGGCAATCAATCTACCACACGAAAGCACACACTATTCTGAAGTGCAGGTTCACGAGTTCAGCAAAAGCGGAATGGTAAACAACTTTCAAGCGAAAAACAGGGCTTTTTTTTCCATACAACCAAGCCCCTCCCCCCATCTATATTAGTATTTTTTTCTTCTTCTGTAACCTTCGCCGTTGTCAGTGGTTGCAGAGATGAGTTTACTTTGCCGAAACAGCTGCCTGCCTCTCACGAAAATATAAGTTTTTTTTCCCTATGGAAAGACACAATTCCATGTATGCATAGAACGTTTTTTTTATTATTCAAAATGGGATCTTGGAACCGGATTGAAAAAAGTTAGCGGATGTTTACTAGAAACGACTTTTTAAACGATTTTATTCGAAAATCTTTACAGTCAGAACACATTAAAAAAAATTCCAAGCTTCCGTTAATATTTCAAAATTGATTATTAAACGTTTCGAAAAAACAAAGAATTTTTAAATTAATTTCATACGCCCGTAATTGATGTAAATAATCAATCGTCTCATTCAGGGTTGTGAAAAATATAAGGCGGCCATTAATTTTTTTTTTTTTTTCATAATTAACACAAGTACATTTGATTCGGTGAGAAGAACAGTATTAGTTTAATGGGGCTTCATTCGACTTCGGCTGTTCTTCTTTTCATCTATTCCCTATTACCTTGTGCGCGAACAATGAAGTTTTCAGTGCCTTACTACATTTAAGATAATTTATTAAGCAATTTAAAAACATGCAAGTAATTTTATTCCGAAATTTCTGATTACAAATGATTACCTACCAATCTATCAATAGAGCAGCATGGATTAATATATTTAAGAATAAACTGGTGGAATGCATGTAATTTCAAAGCCATAAGATAATTTGTATTATTACATGTTTTTATACAACTTGTTCCACTGTCATCGTCAAACCTTGAAATTCATTTCTAACACCCTTCCAAAAAATAATCGACTTGAAACTTGGCTTACATATTTTGATAACGATACGATGTGTAGTCATTATAATTAATACATAATAATTTAAGATAATTAGTAATGAATTTAATGTACTGAAAACCTAGATAACGGCAACCGGGCATTATTTCCACAATGAGCGCTATAGAACTGAACGTTCTCCTGGAATGTCATTACAAAAAAACATTCATAATTCATAAAATGTAATTCCGATTAGTTGAATTCCTTTATACCACAAGCCCCTTCAAATATTTAGTAAACGTGTTGCTAAATTTTCTCTTGACGAATTATGAATAGCCTTAATCTTAAAGCCACTAAACCCGAGCATTGCCGAAAAAACACCCGAATGAACGATTTACAAATACGAAAAATATGTTTTTGACTATTTTTTTCCTTTAAAAAAAAAGACAGCCTATACCACATATCATAAACACAATAGGCGCTGCTTCATAGCAAGACCATTGAACAGCAGGGTGAATAGGCGAAAGTGAAAAATAAAATCTATTTTTCATAGGTTCGTGAGAAACCGTGAGCAATAATACATTCCCTCCTCCCCACCAGTCAATAGATCCTGTCTGGGTGGATATCAGAAAGTGTCCGAGTATAAAAAAAAGAATGAATTATGCATTGGACGTTGGCAACAGCAGGGCGATTCGAATCAAACATGCGAATAGCGTAGAAATTCGAGAAAATATAGGAATCATGCAATTTCTGTGACGCAGGTCAATTTTTTTTGTGCCTAGAGCTTATCGAAATGTGGCATACTAAAATCTCATACAGTGGTAACAAAATCTAATAATCAAAGATTGAGTTTTTAGAAAATTTATCGAGTTTGAAATATTTATGAATGAAAAAAGTTTTATAGTTTGTACATCGCAAAAAAAGAAAAGAGTCTATTTTTTTTCTTTATGTATATTTTTTATTTTGAAATTACTTTTACTGTTTTATTATTTACTTTTTCCTCTTTCATTAATTTAGAAATATACAGGCTTTGTTACACTTTTCGTCGTTAAGTTCTTAAATACATTTCAATGCAGTAAAGAAGTATTTGTATACTCTGTAAACGAACGTGAAATTTTTATTGAAATGTTTGTAAGCTTTCCTGCAATTTATATATTTTTCTATTTAATGGTAGTAATACAACCCGCAATATTTGGGAAATTAGGTTTTATGCTTATAAAATAACTTGTTTAATATAAGTTTAGGATGTTTTATGGCAAATAAATAAATAAATAAATAAATAAATAAATAAAAAGATTCGACCTATTAAATTACACAGGTCTGCGAAAAAAATACTTTTTGAAAATTGTTTTCGTTTTGTTAACTGATTTTTATATTACTTTCACTGCTGATTCCAAAATTGAAATGAATTATTTTTCTATCAAATAAGGTTTTTTTCCTAAAAGGATTTCATTTTTTGAGAAAATTACTCAAATCATACTATTTTATACACCATTTCTATTTTTATTTTATCACCTCATAAATAATAACTTTACACTTGTATCCTTTCTCTGTCATGATTTAAATGATAAATGAGTTTATGAAAAAAAGTTACAAATCCTTCTTATAGAAGGTTTACTCTTTTTCTTAAAACTTCTTATTACGCTATTCTTTTTGAGAACTTGCATGGTATATCTGAACAACTAGCAGTAGTCATCTATCACGCTGATATTCCTCTATCCTTCCCATTTGCTTTATGTTTTGGTGAAATCTTTCACCTAGCTCTTCGCTGTCTGCACGTAATTTTTCTGGAAAATAGTCCAGGTGGGATGGCGAAAATGAAGTTTTAAGCTCATATTACACTTTAATAACTTGAAATTTGCTAACATCTATTCTAATATAGATTTGTAGTTTGGTTTTATACGTTTTCAGACTGCATATGTCTGATGACGAGGACATTAATTTGAACCGAAATGGCACCCCCACGCCTTCAATAGGCGTCGGGACTTTGGACCCCGATCAGATTTCTCGTGCACCAGTCCCGAATACACGCCCGTATAATTTTGTTGGATGTTTGGACCGGAAAGTTCCAATTGTGGCCCATGGCATCCTTTTGTCTGGGTGATAAACAAATGTTTTCTTCTTTGAGAATATGGTAAACCCGGCACCCTTCGGCAGCAATTCGGCTATTGCCGTTTGGACGACTTTCTAGTATTTTGTACTTAAGCTGGCAACCCTCCGATCACAAGATCCTTACTTTTTTACTTTCCTTTGTCAAGTCCATCGCACAGGACCAAACCAGTAATCCTATGATTACCAGCTGAACGCCTTTATCCACTAGGCTACCGACGGCCCAGTAGTTTCCATATCTTTAGTATCGAAAAAAAGCTGTTTACTGTTAGTTTGAAATATTTCAAGGCTTTTCTCTCGTTTGTTTCCATTTTCAATACAAAATTTTTATTCTTTATCAATTTTCTGATGTCAAGTTCTACAAATATCTCCTCCTTCAGCTTAGTTTCGGATAAGCCCGCGAACTGTTCACTTGACGTATTTGAAACATTCTCCTGCTGTTGGTAAAGCCTTAGAAAATTATTTTATAAGGCCTAATTTAAAATGAAGCGGTGGATGTAATTTTTTTTTTTCGATTTATTAAACTTTTTTTTTTTAATACTTTTGATTTCAGTTTAGGTTCCAATATGTCTTCCTTTTTCTCTGTTC
The DNA here is from genome assembly GCA_963932185.1 of Troglohyphantes excavatus. NCBI lineage: Eukaryota > Metazoa > Arthropoda > Arachnida > Araneae > Linyphiidae > Troglohyphantes > Troglohyphantes excavatus. The sequence goes on along the minus strand of OZ010666.1, from coordinate 64,398,903 downwards.
TTTCTTTATATAGTGTTCTTTTTTTTTGTCACGGCTGTCCCATTCGCAAAGAAAACAAGGGAATTTTGTGTAACCACTCTGTTGACCAAGCAACATAGATATCCCCGCGCATTGACCATTTGCGTTCTGTATACGAAACTTTATTAAGTATCAATTCCAGATTTTCATAGCACTCCTTTAAATTAACTGAATGCCCAACAGGTACATAAACCATTGGCATACCAAACTGAAAAGATTTTTTTTTACCTTGAAAAACCATTGTCTTAATTCTTCTAAACAAACGGAACAAACTTTGTGGAGGCCCAAAGCTTGTATTCATATCCCAATTTCATGCCAAAATATGCAAAGTACATCTTTTTCACAAAATCTAATACGTTTCTCTGTTATTTTTTTTTTACTGTAACTTGTTAATATAAAGCAAATTATTAGTTAAAACCTGTAAATATGTTTAATAAGTGCAAACAATTAACATTACGTTGCTCTTAAATTAACAAATTTCCTACATATTAAACCTGCGATTTTTGATAAAACCTTGATAGAATTTTTTTTATTTTTCCAGTAATCAACATTAAAAAAAACTATAAAACCCTAATTATTTTGAAGAAAATGTTTTCACCGCAGAACTCTGCTATTCATTCTTTTGTAGAGTTTAGAAACGTACTATTTACCTGAATGTCAATGATTTAAATCAACTGAACTAATCAACTTTTAATCAATTGTGCGTATTTTTTAAAAGTCATTGATTAAAAAACAACATCGATTTAGAAATTGCCGTAATATGTAAAAAACTGATTATTTATAAAATATGGCTTCAGGATGGTCTATAAAACATAGTATGTTACAAAAATGAATATACATTTAATAAATAATATGTAATTTGGGACGGGTATTTAGGTGATGTAGGGGTAAGTAAATACCCAGTTTTATTTATATTACCTCCTGCATATTTACCAGATACCTGTAGAGTAGTTGATGGTATTACAGTAAAACACTGACTTAAAAATTTAAAAATCTTAAATTAAAAAAAAAAAACGCGATTTAAATTTAAAAAAATCCTATTTTTAAATATTCTTTTTTTACACTCTACTATCTACATTTCAAACTTTAGTCTTTTTTCGTCACTCCAAATTGTTCAACTTCTCATATTTCGAAAAAAGTCAGAAATTAATAATATTTTCATTATAGTTAAAAAAATTTCATACAAAGTAAAATGGATATATAGAGGAAATAATTATTTGCATTAAATTAAACACTGAGTCTTATAACAAATTGAAAATTCACTTATCTCAAAGAATAACAGTAATCTCAAAGAATAACAGTATTACAAGATTTAATATAGCCTTAGGAAAGAAGTTAAAAACCCATAAGGATTAACTTTTTAAAATCGGATATTTTTAAAAAAATAAAAAATTTAGTCTGTAGATTAAATTCAATAAGTTATAAAATTGCATTCAACTATTTAATACCTTTCAATATAAAAAAAATTGTAGTTAAGTTTAACAAGAGAATATTATTATTTTTTATTTCCGACAATCATTTAGGAATAAATGGAATGTGGAATAAATGATTGCTCGCTCCAATAACAAAGCAATTAATTTTTGTATTTAAGAAGAAACCTTATTAATTTCTTAGTTCATTCGAAAAATAGTTTTATTAAACTATTCCGAATGAAGGCATCTAATGAAAACTAATTGTTATTCTTATTGTTTTTTTTTAAATAAAAGCTTCGGTTTCTTAATTAATTTAATTTAGTCTTAATTATTTATTTAATTAATGCATAGTATTTGATAAGGCATTTAAGCAATTTCTGCTGAGCGTAAGGCTTATTCTTTTATAAACTGTAAATCGAATATAAACGTTTAAGGCATTTCATTGAAAATTATCCATGAAGGTTTTGTTTTTTAAAAAAAACTTTAAAAATTTTTATTAATGATTTAAAATGTATTATAATAAATTTTAAAATCCGAGTTTTAATTTTAGTATGAAATTTGTATGAAATTATATTAATGGCGATAAATAAAAATGATGGATACAAAATAAAATTGGAACATTGAAAAATATTAATTTCTTACAATTTCCAAGATAACTTTACTTCAAACTTATGAGTGCCGCTATAGGTGAAATAGTTACATGCAAAAGTTTAACGTAACAGCTTATAAATATAAAATAACAACTAATATTAAATATTATCTCTTTATAAAATTCTTTGACATGCTCAAATTTGCCCATAGAATACGATGTTCCAACGACTTCACCACAAATATCCTTGCATTTTCTTAAAATGTTCATTAATATATTTTATGGATACAGATCCTGCTCGGACGCCTTTTTATACTTTACATTTCCGTGCGCACACTTCATATTACTATTTTCAAATCCATTGACGAAGCATCGATTCTGCAATGCCGCGTAAACTACAAACAGGTACAACCAGTGGCGGCGATTGGATGGTAAAAGTGGGGGGGCAAGATCAAGACGAAACAAGCGGTGGGGGGGCGGGGGGGGGGGGTAAAAAATGTTGACCTCCAAAACAATAATTATTGCATATTTATATATTTACTCTATTTTGAGTTATTTAAAGGAAAGGATACTAACTTAAAATAAGTGCGAGACGCCCAGGTCGATTATTAACCCATTACCGATTATTTCCCAATTTTTTTTGGAAGGAACGGACTGTTGCAAGAATCTAATTAACATATTTATTGACCGACTTCCAAAGGGATAGGTATCTTTTCCCATTTGTATCAGTATTGAAAAAGAAATGGAGGAAATTTTCCCTCCTCACCCTTTCAATCCCTAGGCATCTGGCATCTATCCCCCCTCACCTAGAGGGGGGAATCCTTAACCCCACAAAAATCAACAAACATCTCTCCCAACCCACCACCACTTTTTTTCTTAAAAATTATTAATTTTCGTTCAAGTAAACAGGAATACGTTGGCAGATAAACAACATCATCAGTTATCTTTGTCATTAATTATATTTAACAATTGTCAATAACTATTTTTAAAATTAATAAATCACTCCCTAATTATGAAATAAATTTAAAGAACAAATATAAAGTTTGAGATTCCTTGTAATATCTGTTTGGTAACGATTAAGAAATTTCCCAACTTAACGATTCAAAATTTCCGGCTTAACTCCGCCGGATGCCCAGCTCAGGTGTTGTTCTCATTATCTGACCATTGTTCAAAAATATGAAGCATTGTTCCCGGGTTTTTCCTTCGAGATGGGCCCCGAACCCGAATCGTCGGCAAAGCCCAATATGCAGCTCTAGTGCGACGTTATTTAACCAAATCAAACTTAACAATCGAAATTCCCAACTCAACAGCGCTAAAAATTCCCAGTTCCAGCTTATCGACATTTTTTCAACTTTTTTATAAATTAGGTAATATTAAACAGTTCTCTCAAAAGTATTGGTTTATTGCACGCATGTTACAATGCAGTGTCCGTTCAGAGGTCTGATATAAATTTAATCTTACAAGTTGGACAATTTATAATCTTCCCTATCATTTGCTAATAATATAAATTTTCTTTGGGCATAAATTTTTCGAACTCGGGTTTGTAAAAATCTAAACCAAAATCATAATAGCAAAATCATATAACAAGATCTCATTGTCGAATTATTATTACTATTCTTTTTAAGTGGATATTTTGGGAAAAGCAAAAACATCTCATCCGTGTATGAATAAATCAATCTTTAAACAAAAGTTTTTTTTAAATATATCTATTCACGGTTAAATTAAACCCCACGTTACCCTCGTTACGCATTTGATGAAGTGCAATAATAGTCGAAATTTACGAATATCAATGATTACTGAAATTCGAATTAATTTTCCAATAATAATTTGAAATTAAATTATAAATTGAACAATTATGCTAAATTAAATTGAAGTACAATCGCATAATATGAATGATGTAAAAGATTTCGAAATATGATATATAAATGTTACAAATCAAGATAATGGTATCTTTAAACGTATACTTGCGTGATTTTGAAAATTCCGTGGCATAGATTGCAAACAGACAAGCTTTCTTGAATGGAAACGGTAGTGCTTGTGTTACTGCTGCTGTCATGTTCAACTTCACATTTGTTCTTTTTATTAAAGTAATTTAAAACTGAATTTTGCACAATTCGCTTCATTTTGCTAAAAAGCAGAGCAGACGAAGATCAAAACAAAGACATTAATGGCAAACTCATGACAACCCCTACCCACACCCCCCGCCAATATTACACAATAAACATCTCATTTAACGCATTTTATTAAGACCGAATACTATTTTAATGTATCAGATAGACATAAATAAAAGCAGGGGATTTGATCTATTTTTTTAATTGAAGGTCAAACAGTTGCATTTTCTATGCAAAGATATGCTATTTCTTTTTCCGAAAAAAACCCAGAATGAGTAAATGCGAGGCGCCAATCAATGAATTATTGGAATACTGTCTGGAAATCTGAAAACGACGCTGCTCAATTTAGATAAAGAATTTATTATAGTTTTAAAATGAGGAATTATTTTTAAAGAATAACGATACCACATTCGTTCAAAATTTTTTTTTCACTTGACTTTCAATGAAAGGGGTTTGAAACTCCTGACCCCGTCGTCGTTTATATGTTTTAAGAAGTTCATAAACTAAATTATATAACTCCGATATAAATTTTAAATATGTTGTTTATATATGGCAAATGCATGAGTACAAGTGGTTTGATATGAACAGGTGTGATGATAAATAAACGAACAAACAAGCAAGCAAACACAATTTTCATCATCATTTGAAACCATACCCGATCGAGAGGGAGGAGCCAAGTCTTGGGGGGGGGGGGGGGGGGAATCATGAATTTTGAAGATGTTAAAATTCCCCTCCTTCTTAATGCCTGTGGTGGTGGGAGGCTTCATAAATTGGCTTCAAAAATTGTCCTTGGTTAGGCAATGCCGTAAAACAATTGACTTGTTATTTGGTTTTAAAATGTGCAATATTAAAAAAGTGCGGGGGCAACATCCGAAAAAAGTGCGGGGGCAACCGCCCCCCCTTGCCCCCCCGAATCGCCGCCACTGGGTACAACACTTCCCAGAACATCACATAGTGCAAATTTTGTATGTTCTTTTTGATAGTCAATGTCTCTCAATGTCTGAAGAGGGAATGCCTCAACACGAATAAAGGTCAGAGATCACTCATTCCGAGAAATTCTGCTCGCTTCCGTGTTCTGGCGAGATTCCATGCTTCCGCCATCGAGTGACACACAATAAGTCCTATCCACACGATTGCCGGAATCTCCTGCAACGCCGAATAATCATTATTTACCATTAAAATGATTGTGTAAAAAACGGCTTGAATTACGTATAATCAATCGTTCGATTTTGGGTTTTCTTAAGTGCAATGAATCAATAGACAATAATATTCTTTTTTTTAAATGCGCAGACGATGTTTTAAAAAAAGATTTTGAGTATGGCTTCTAGTCACATGACGTCATCAGATAGATAAATGGACAATGAGAGCATAGATGATTTTTTGAAGAACGAACAGACATAATTTTTTTTTTAAAGTTAGTGAGTATGGATTCTACGTACATGACGTTATCAGACGTATAAACAAAAGCACGTGTTTAAATTCCTTTCAGTTATAAACAAATCATTTTTGATATTCTTCGAGACCATGTTTATTTTTGATCAATGCAAAATGGAATTCCTTAATTTTTAATTTTAACCTTGACACCAGGTCAATACATTGTGGGGAGTTTAATTTTTATTTTCCAATTTATATTCTTTTTTTTATTAAATTAAATTTGTAATTATATCAGTTGAGAAGGATTTCAGAAGTCAACCCTATGCTATAAATTTGAAAAATATTTTAAAATAGATATTTTTATATTATGCGTACAAAAACTGGAGATACACGAACGGATATAAACGTCTATATCCGTCAGGTGGTTAATGATATTCAGAAGCAAGGGTCCCAGTGCATGTAAAAGCTCGATTTGATGCTCCAGGGTCTATTTGTGAGAAATAGGTATCCCACTTAAAAGCGAGCTTCTCTTGCTTCAATGTCTTAATCGGGCCCAGCGGAACTCTACGAAAAGGAACAGTTAAAAAAAAAATCTAAAGCCGGCGCCACATATGCGGTATTCGCCGAATACCGAGCGACTCGCCTTAACCCAAGCGACTCGCCATAACCCGAGCGATTTACTATTACTTGCTCGGATTACAAAAACCTGAGCAACTCGGCTTCTTGCGAGTATACTTGCCGATTTCAGAACATTTATTCGCAGTAGAAAGCAATAGTTTTATGATGGAAAAATATTCTATTTTATTAACATATTTGTATAATATAAATATATTTTAATACTTTTATGTTCTTTAAAAACATATTTTTAATTTGTGATAATTACAATGAAATTTTTTTAAAATTGGAAATCAGTTGTTTTTATTTGTCTTACATTTTCATTATGCTCATAGCCATTTGCGAGTGCAATATTTTATTATTATTTTCATAAATTCCAGAATGCCATGCACATGGAGATTCCTTGAAACCGTTGAAATTTTGTAGCATAGTATATTGAAAATTTACCAAAAGCAGTGTATCCTAATTTCGTTTGTACACTTAAAAATGATTTAATTTTCAGTTCTGGAATATATATTTTCCCTCTCAATATATTTGTTTTAGCGATAACGATAATAAAATACAAACGATAATCAGTTCGAAAAACTTTAAGTGTTCCTGCAAAATTTTTCACCGAATATTTCGCATTTTGACAATTGAATTTGCGTGCTACATATAAAAATTTCTTTTGTGTCAATCCATTTTTATTACATGTTACATGCTTTTATTTAACTCACACTGTCTGGTGTGATGTGTCCTCAAATCTTGTAACTCAATTTAAACCCACTTCTAATTGTCATAAAAATTTGAAACTTGGCATACATACGTAATCCCGGTGACAATACAATAATTAGCCATAAAATTGTTAATTACTAATTAATAATGAATTTTCTTTAAAATCGACAAATCTGGCGAAAGTCAGACCCGAACCAACACCACCGTAACTGACTCAAGGCCTGCGCACGATGCCGATCAGAAAGCTATGAGTCATCAGACGAAGACCCAGCGCCGTTCGATTCACCGCTGAATCTGTTCGTTACAAATGTAAACAAGGTTGTTTTCGAATCGCGAGAAGTTCATTTTATATATATATATTTGAATTATTTTGCAGTTTTAGGAGCGTCAGTTACATAAAATGCCTTCTCGGTGCTGCGTTCCCAATTGCAAAGGGAATTATGACAGCGTTTTAGAACGTGTGAGTATTTTTAAATTTCCTGATAATGTCGAGACGCGAAAAAAGTGGATAAGAGCTATACCTAGAAAGGATTTCATACCTTCCAAGTCTTCTAGGGTAAGTTGTATTTTTGTAATTATTTATAAATAACAAAGAATTAAAAATGGTTCTTGAAATTTGAATCTATTTTATGCATATTTACTTCAATATATAGTGTGAAAAGTTCGTCATTATTTTCATGCATTACTAATCTAGGAATCATTCCACATAAAATATTGGAATTATTTATTTTTTGCAGCAATAAGTTTGGGAGATAAGGTAATATTTAATAATGCTCTTATTGGTACAGAAATGTATGGTTTATATTTGGTATCGGTATAGATTCAATAAACAGAAGTGAGTTTAAGCTTTTTATAAACATATTTTTTCGAAAATCTTTCTTCGGGTCTATCAAATTTAGAGCAAAATAAAAACTTCAATTCTATAATTCTTAATTGCATGTTTAGAATAGGCCCTGGTCATTAAAGAACAGTCTCCATTGATATACAGAACAATTTATTGTAAATGAGATAGAATTGCAACAACCTCTGTATTGAAAATTCATTGGAGCTGACGTGCGGGTTAAATTTATTGCCCAGTTTCATTTATAAAAAGGTTCCATGTTCATTAAACTCAAATATTTCATCCGAAGGTGAATATAAACAAATATTTGATCTGGAAAATTGGCCCATTAATTTTTTTTTGTTAAAAGAATACCAAGAAATAGTCGACAAGGGCATCACAATTTTGAAAACTGCATCATTAAAAGTCCTAAATATGTATTTTATTTCTATTATATTTTCTTATTAGTAACAAGCTTTAATTTAATTTTTTAAAGGTTTGTGAAGTACACTTCAAAGTAGACGATATTGAAAAAGAGACCTGGATTTATGACAGCAAGACTGGCGAGAAAATTACTGCATCTCTACGTTATCCTCGTTTGAAGAAGGATGCAGTGCCTTCTTTGTTTCCTGGATGTCCAACGTACTTGTCAGTAGCAGAACTAGACAGAGAATCACCAGACGAAAAGAAAATTCGGATGGAGAATGAGCAATTGCAGCAAGCAATTAAACTTAGTAAAGAAGCCAAAGAGACTGATGACCAAAAGACCAAATTCTCATCTTATCCTGAGTTTCAAGACTGCTTGAAAAACTTTCAAGTCCCTGATAATTGGACTGTAATAGAACAACCCCACAAAATGATCTTTGCTCACCTTCACAATTGTGATGCGCCTGTGATTGATGTCTCGGTTGTTGTTCTCGAAACTCTGGAGCTGAAAGTATTTTTGGAAACTGAGCGGCTGAGCACATGGAACAACATCAACTTTCCAAACAGTATAAACTGTTTAAAAGAATTGTCTTCGATTTTAGAAAACCTGCAGACAAATACAACCAACCATATCACACAAAACTTGCTTCCACTGCTAGAAAACATCCTCGATAGGTTGGATTCATCTTTTACTATAACATTTATCAAGGAGCAAGTGCAGTTGCTTCAAAAGAAAATAGCACAACGCAGATATTCACCCGAGTTGATGATATTTTCAGCGTTGCTTCATTCAATTTCTCCTCATGCATATAAGTTCTTGAGGAATTCTAGAAATATTATTGTTCCTCATCCTACAACTCTGAGGAGAATTTCTTCAAATATGTTGACAAATCCATCTTTGGAACAATTTGATTCAGGTTTTTTGAAATACACGGAGGAAAAGAGCAAGCTATTGAAAGAAGATGACAAAACCGTAATTGTAATGATGGATGAAATTCACCTCAAACCATACATTGACTACAAAGGCGGAAATGTAGTAGGCACTGCATTTGACAATGTGCAAGCTGCCACAAGTGCACATGCATTTATGATCAGGAGCATGATGTCCACCTATAAAGATGTTGTTCATATTTTACCTGTGTTCACAATAACTGGCGAAATTCTGCATACATTGCTGAAAAAAATTATCATCGGGCTGGAGAAAATTGGATTTGCCGTTTTAGCCGTAGTAAGCGACAACAATTCGATAAATAGAAGAGCAATGTCCTTATTTTCAAGCCCACCATCTTTGTGTATCAAATATCCACATCCCGTTGATCCAGAGAGGCCGCTCTATTTTGTTGTGGATGCTGTACACATTTTAAAATGTGTCAGGAACAACTGGCTAAACCAGGGTAATCCTGAAAAATGTATGTTTTTCCCGAAGTTTGAGCATGTGGACACGGTCGCTGTTGTAAATACATTAGATGCAGAATCATTTTCGACTTTGCGAAAATTGCATGAGTTGGAGCATGTTGCCATAGTTAAATTTGGTTATGGTTTAACATATAAAGCCTTAAATCCATCCAACTTAGAGCGACAAAATGTCAAATTAGCATTGCAGGTTTTTAATGAATTTGTCATAAAAGCACTGTTAGAGTTGGGTAATAAGCATGCTTTAGACCATTTTAAATCTACTGCGTCTTATATTGAGACTATTCTGCAATGGTGGTGGATTGTAAATGTGAAGACACCAGATAAGGGACGTCGTTTGAATAATATATATATGCACCCCTTAACAATAGCTGAAAATGATGCAAGACGTATATTTTTGAGAAAATTTATTTCTTGGTTAGACATCTGGAAGCAATCCAAGTGTTCCACAGGTGTTTTAACCAATGAAACACACACAGCATTGACCAACACATGTTGTGCATTGTTAGATATGTCAACGTATTGTTTCGAAACACTGAAAATGAAGTACTTTTTGACGGGAAAATTGCAGACCGATGCACTTGAGGAAAGATTTGGAAAATATAGAATGCTAGCTGTATCACAATACAATGTGTCTGTTCGTCAGATTTTTGAATCGGAGTCAAAGCTGCGACTTCAAGATTACTTGCCGCTGACATTGAAATCTTCAACTTATGGAAAAATTCCTATTGATCAGTTTGATGTTGAAATGGCATCACAAGCTTCAACCTCAACATGCAATGATGAAGCTATACAAGTATCTATCGTTGATTCTGATTTCGAAGAAATCGATGCCAGTCTGCCTATTTCTGCCTTGGTTTATATGGCAGGCTATTGTGTTTATACAATTTCTAAGAACTTAAAATGTGAATCTTGCCATGAGCAGCTTGTTACAAACAAAGAGCTAGCTGTTGAGGATTGCTACAGATATACGGAAAGCATCAACAGAGGTGGTTTGCAATTCCCAAATGCCGATGTAATAAGGATTGTTAGCTTGGGCTATATAGTTGCTCAAAAACTTCTATCAACTGAAAATGAAAATAAATTTCTAAAGATGTCCCAACAAAGGATTTATATGACAGAACTAATTATGCGCAAGAATACAAATTTTGAAATTTTTAATGATGTTGATGTGTGTGCTGCGGGACATATAGCTGAATTTATTGTCAGAAAAATTGCATGGGTGACAACAAATATCCTTTTGAAAAATTATTGTAACGTTAAGAATGATATTAGAAAAACTAGTAAAACTGCTTCTAAAAAGCGTAAACTGGAAACTCTAAAAAAGTAAATAGTTATTTTATTTATAGGCAGCTGGAAATGTACCCAAATCCATCCTGTAATATTTATCTGTTCCCCATCGTGTATCCACCTGCATATTTCCTCATGGAAGACGAACTGTCTGTCTGTACATTATTTACTTGCAGCTCAACGTGTCATCCTTTACAATTTATCTGTTCCTCATCGTGTATCCACCTGCATATTTCCTCATGGAAGACGAACTGTCTGTCTGTACATTATTTACTTGCTGCTCAACGTGTCATCCTTTACAATTTATCTGTTCCTCATCGTGTATCCACCTGCATATTTCCTCATGGAAGATGAACTGTCTACCTGTACATTATTTACTTGCTGCTCAACGTGTCATCCTGTACAATATATCTGTCCCGCATCGTGTATCCACCTGCATATTTCCTCATGGAAGACGAACTGTCTGTCTGTACATTATTTACTTGCTGCTGAACGTGTCATCCTTTACAATTTATCTGTTCCTCATCGTGTATCCACCTGCATATTTCCTCATGGAAGATGAACTATCCACCTGTACATTATTTACTTGCTGTTCAACGTGTCATCCTGTACAATTTATCTGTCCCGCATCGTGTATCCACCTGCATATTTCCTCATGGAAGACGAACTGTCCACCTGTACATTATTTACTTGCTGTTCAACGTGTCATCCTGTACAATTTATCTGTTCCTCATCGTGTATCTACCTGCATATTTCCATGGAAGACGAACTGTCCACCTGTACATTATTTACTTGCTGTTCAACGTGTCATCCTGTACAATTTATCTGTCCCGCGTCGTGTATCCACCTGCATATTTCCGCATGGAAGACGAACTGTCTACCTGTACATTTTTTACTTGCTGTTCAATGTGTCATCCTGTACAATTTATCTGTCCCGCATCGTGTATCCACCTGCATATTTCCGCATGGAAGACGAACTGTCTACCTGTACATTTTTTACTTGCTGTTCAACGTGTCATCCTGTACAATTTATCTGTCCCGCATCGTGTATCCACCTGCATATTTCCGCATGGAAGACGAACTGTCTACCTGTACATTTTTTACTTGCTGTTCAATGTGTCATCCTGTACAATTTATCTGTCCCGCATCGTGTATCCACCTGCATATTTCCGCATGGAAGACGAACTATCTACCTGTACATTTTTTACTTGCTGTTCAATGTGTCATCTTATTAGATCTTGTAAAAGTATTTTTCTTTTATTTGCATTTCATATGGCTCTCTACCATCTTTACACATACAGAAAAAGGCTTGAGCTAGAATTTATTTTGCTCTTGTCTCGGGTTGGCCTGTTATAGCACTTAACTACAGGAACCGACCCGCCTTATCAAATATTAGAATCAGTACACTCACATGCACCTTTTTTGCCATATTCGTGATTAATTGCATATGTTTTCTTTTTTTATATTGATTAATTGCATATTTTTTATGTTTTCAGTCTTAATGTGGTCATTTTTAAGCAGTTGATTGACTTCACGACAAATACGTCATTTTGACCTCGGTGCTAAGCCATAACGATCAATTTTATTGATTTCTTTAAAAAGTGTGAAAGGTTAAAAAATTATTTTGATATCTTTAATTTTTTTTAAATTAATTAATAAAATATAATTAAAAATTAGGGCAAGATCATCCAGTTCATTCAATTCTCCCAAAAAGTGACTTGTTTATAATTTAAGTAAACAGCCCATTCAGCCACTTATTTCATATGATTTATATTGTACCAAGAAAACTTTTATAAAATGTATAAATTTATTAAAAAAAATGTATTTGCACATGTGTTTTGAAGGTAACTAAAAGCAAGCAAATGTAAAGTTCACAATAAAAGTTTGAATTGAGTAATAAAACTCGAGTAAAATTATTTAAATAAATAAAAAAATTTATATAAAAGATCCAGTTTATTCAATTCTACCAAAAAGTGACTTGTTTATTATAATTTAAGTAAAAAGCCCCTTCAGATAATTTTAATTGATATTGTACCAAGTAAACTTTTATAAAATTTATAAAGTATTTTTCATTTGCACATGTTTATTGAAGGCTCATTGTTAACTAAAAGCAAGGAATTGTAAAGTTCACAATAAAAGTTTGAATTGAGTAATAAAAATGTAAGTAAAATTATTTAAATAAAAAATTAATACAAAAAGTTCCAGTTTATTTAATTCTAGCTGAAAGTGACCTGCTCATAATTTAAGTAAAAAGCTCATTCAGCCACTTAATTATTTCAGATAATTTTAATTGATATTGTACCAAGTTAACTTTTATAAAATGTATAAATTTATAAAGTATTTTTCATTTGCGCATGTTTTTGAAAGCTCATTTTTAATTAAAAGCAGGCGAATGTAAAGTTCACAATAAAAGTTTGAATTGAGCAATAAAATGTTCGTAAAATTATTTAAATAAATAAGAAATTAATGCAAAAAAATCCAGTTTATTCATTCTACCAAAAAGAGACTTGTTTATTATATTTTAAGTAAACAGCCCATTCAGACACTTATCTCAGATAATTTTATTGATATTATACCAAGTAAACTTCTATAAAATGTATAAATTTATTAAAAAAAAGTATTCTTTACTTGCACATGTCTTTTGAAGGTTCATTTTGAACTAGCAAGCGAATATAAAGTTCATAACAAAAGTTTGAAATGAGAAATAAAAATTGTTTTTTATTTACTTAAATTAGTGAACTTATGTAATAAAAAATATCGTTTTTTTTATATTATTTTGACCAAAAAGAGGACATGTTTATGAGCTAATAAACAGTCCATTCACTCAAGAATTAAATTGATTTGCATTGTTACTCAGTTCATGAACATTGATAAAACAAATTAAATAAATAATTTTGGTTTATTAAATAGGTACTGAATTCTAAAAATAGACATTGACCTTTCACCGTTATACACTAGGCGAAATGTGCAAGAAAGTAAAATATGCTCGAACTTTGAAAAACGTCCGTAAATTATTTCGCTAAGTGCCATTCGCTTCTTCTTCGATACCGGTCTGCCTGCGATGACTCATCCTAAGCGCGCTCAGGCCTTGAGTCAGTTACGGTGGTGTTGCCCGAACCCATCATGTACAAAAATGACGTCAGATGAATGCGCGAAAAATTATGCGCAATGATCTTGTTTTGCTTCAACAGAAAAGCTTTCCGTCGCCATTTTGAAAATTTTTAAACCAAATGATAGATGTTTATGGTAATAGTTTCTTCTTCAATTTTATTATTGACAGAACTGTCCGCTATTAAACAATTTTGGTTTTGTAAAGCACATTACTAAACTCTGATAGGTTATAACTTCGGAGGAGTTAAAAGTACAAGGATTTATAGGAAACAAATTAATTTGTGTAACAACAAACAAGTGAGTTACCTATTCATTTAATTTGATTATAGCGATGTTTATTGCATTAGTTTAATTTTTATGATATATATATAGATGAAATAATTTTATTCGTTGAGAAAACGACAATAAGTTTTTAATATGTTTAAAAAAATTAGAGTAAATTCCTAATGTACGGTGCCCCGTTGTCGCCAAATCCAAAAATTGGCGCCAAGGTAAAAATGACGTTTTTTTCTTGGCGCCAAATCAAAATGGCGGTTTGGTTTAGTTAATTAACGTCTCACTACAGCTGCACAGTGAACTATTGGCGACGGTTCGGTGCCTATCTCGAAGGAAATCAATATCGGGAACGAATGCCTCGTATTTTTGAACCATGGACAGTTGACGCAAAATGGCGGACATTACGTTGATCTGGGAAGTCGATCATGGTGCTTACAGGCGATCCTTCGGACAGTTGTTTGGGGCATTTCGATGGCACTTTTAAGTGCTCACGAGTTCCGCGCGCTAAAAAGATGCGCGTCAAGCCTTGGCCTTCCCCGGACATGATTGGAGGGCGTTTTTGGTAACTCGAATGACAAGTGTTCCTGCTCATTCCTCCAAACATTAGCTATGAAACCGTCCAAACCATAGAAATCACTGATGCAATTCGCAGTCTCAAAAGCATGGATAATGTCATCCCTAATGATGTCAACAAAACTGTCGGGCTTCCAAAAGAACTGGACATATTCGTAGGAGCTAAGGTAATGCTGCGATCCAATATAAATGTATCCAAAGGATTCGTCAATGGTAATATTGGTTTCATTACCGAAATAACATGGCCGCACTTTCGTCGTACACATGTATGAAACTGACTTGCCAACAGTCCATGTGAATTTCGGTAGAGACGGAATACATAAAATTGAACCGATATCCATTCAGTTCCCTGCCAAATACTCCTATGGTACGGCTGAAAGGAGAATGTTACCGTTGAGTTTGAGCTGGGCCTCAACAGTGCACAAAATGCAGGGTAGTACTGTAGACTATGCGGTAGTTAATCTAGGACCTGCACTCTTTGCTGATGGACAGGCATATGTTGCTTTGAGTCGTGTAAGATTATTAGACGGCTTGCAAATTGAAGAAATAGACTACGTAAAGTTAACAGGAAAGAAACCTTGTAACACTGAGGCAGTAATAGAAATGGAGATAATGAGAAATTACCACCCTAATCAAGCCAAATAGCCTTAACTCTTTTTTTTGTCAAGGTTGATACATCCATCAAGATTGGCATATATTTCTATTACTTCATTTATCAAGTTTGGTAACTCTTTTTGATCTATCAAAATAATTAAAAAGGTATTAAAATAGTAATATTGTTATTAAATATCTCGTTTAAAAAAATGACTACGTTCTATTTTTGTAATTTAACGTTATGATCAAATAAAGGTAAACTGTTAAATAATTTATGTAGCATGTTAGTAAGTGGAATTAATGTTTGAATAAATATATGCTATAGCCTTGAAATAATTTAAAGAGGTTTAATTATACAAAGCAATGGTAATATACATGTTTATATAACTAAAAAGCAGAAAATAAAATATATATATAAAAAAAAACTTTTTAAAGCACATGCTTTTATCAAATGTACTAAAATGCAAAAAATAACCATTCTATACTTCTTGAAAACTGACTTTTGTAACATTACCTCATGTTGTGAATTCTTTTCTCTTCAACTACTTTGAAATATGCTGAATATACTTTTGTTGGAACTGACTAAAAATAAAAGCGTGGGGCGCTCACACATGATATCTAAAACCTTAATGTCTTCTTTTATCATCTTGAAATGTTAAATAATTCTTAATAAATCTTAAATATAATATCAATAATAAGCGCCCCACGCTTTTATTTTTAGTCAGTTCCAACAAAAGTATATTCAACATATTTCAAAGTAGTTGAAGAGAAAAGAATTCAAGGGGCAAGTGGAGGAAAAGGTAATGTTACAAAAGTCAGTTTTCAAGAAGTATAGAATGGTTATTTTTTGCATTTTAGTACATTTGATAAAAGCATGTGCTTTAAAAAGTTTTTTTTTATATATATATTTTTTTAACTAAGTATAAATAATGGACTTTATGCACGTTGACGTTGTCTTGGGGATCTGGTTTTTATTCCGTATCTTTTAACATATTGAAATTATCGTTTGCTTTTTTCTTAGCCAATGTACTAACGATTATTTGTTTACAAGATATAATATCGACACCAGGTCAACATAGAGTTCATTAAAAAAAAATTTATTAATATTCGACAGTGAATACTATTCACATGTTAACATGTTGTCGATGTCATTTGACCACGGTTCACAATGACAAAAACAGTGTTACCGAAATTTTCTATGTGGATAGAACCCGAAACCGTCTCTCGTAGTTTATTCTGTAACTTTATTGCGACATCAATTCAACCAAACATATCTTATATAGATTTAAAATTGACATATTAAGTAATACCGAAAACTAATATCTAAATAAGGTGCGTTTATCAACGGAAACCTCGCTAACAGAGGAAGATATGCAAACTGCTACGCCTGATTCCGCGTATGTTCCACGTCCGCTCTCCGTACGTGCTGTGCTTTAGTTCAAGATTTTACACGAATCCTCGCCAAATTTCCTTTTATAACAATCGTGCTTCATTTTACTATGTTATAGTATCAGAATGTATCACTTTAAAGAATAGCTGGTTTTAAAACTGTTTCACATCAAAACCAAATTTTATTTTTCAACTCAAGATTCTTCAAAACGTTTAAAACAATGACATTTCATTTCAAGGTTTTAAAATACTATTTAAATATTTTCACATTTTTGTGTCTTCATCAAAACAGTTAAATGCAAGAAATCTAAATGAAAAAACAAATAAATTAATTTAATTAATAAATAAAAAAATAATCTGAACAAATAATTTAGTCAAATTAACAACTTATATACGATAAAAAAAAGCTCAAAACACCAAAAGTTTTTTAAATATGAAACTTTAGATCATCGGCTGGACCAAATTTATGTCAAACGTGCTATTTTTAGAAAGTTATAGTGTCGGAATCGGTTATCCTCAAAGCGTAAAATGGTGTTTCTATCATGACTACTATGTCCCTACACACACCCTTTATAGATGGTTTTAAAGACGTTTCATGACAAACTCCATTTTATTTAGGTCGTGAGATTTCAAATCGTTTAAACACACTGACAACTCGAATAGAAGTTTTAAAATAATATCTTCATTTTTTCGCATCTGCATAAAAATAGTTAAATGCTTCAAAATTATAAATAAGTAATAAAATTAAATAATTTAATTGATAAATAAATGAAATAAGTAAATGGAACACAAATATTTAAGTAAAACAGACAACTTCATAAAAATAAATGAATAAACTAAATAAAACTTCTAAAATAATAACACAACAAACACCACGATATATTTTAAAGTCAAATTGATACGAAAAGAACAATATTCCCTCTTTAAATAAAAAGAAAATAGTACTATATTGATAGTCAATGGTAATTGGCCATCAAAATATAGAATAAAATATCGATAGCCAATCACCATTGAGCTCGCTTCGAGATGTGTTCCATTTTCCCGAAATGAGTGGGAAACGCAATTATTCAATTTGCTCGCTTTAACCCGAGCGAAGTTGCTCGTGATAAGGCGAGCACTTTGTAGTGTGGTGCTGAAAATCGTCGAAACGCGAGCGACGCGGCACTTGCCGAATACCGAGCGACCCATCCACACATGCGTCTTAAGGCGAATATTGAAGGTTTCGTTGCTCGGGATTCGGCGAATACCGCATGTGTGGCGCCGGCTTAATGGACAAAATAGCACCAATTTTATTTTCCGAAGTTCCATGAATTTCACTCGGTTTTTTATTCTTGTGCCACAGCGGTCAATAAAATGCAGTTTAAATCTGTTCATAGTAACAACAATCCGTACAACTTCACAAGACAGGTATGAAAATTGATACACAAAATTTGATTACTGCACTATATTATGTGCTCGGTATTCCGACACCATTTTTTAAAGAAGATTTTTGTGACTTTAAGCTGTATATAATTAGGAGGGGAAAAAAGGAAAGAACAGAAAGAAATCTCAATACTTTCGATATCACACAGAATCCAGAAATTAGGAAGGTTAAAAACTCTCAAAAGCGAGAGACCGCCTACCAATATCTTACCCCTCTCATAAAACCGATCAATGAACATCTTGTTCTTGCCAGACAGTTCGCAAACTAATCTTCTTTTTCTAGTCAGGATTTTTTTTAGCTTCAACCTGGGACAGGTGAGTTCTTCGAACAATGACAACGCAAGTAAAAATAAAAAGACAGAAAACAAGTATAAAAATACGTTGTTCGACTTAGGTTTGTTTATAAATTAGGAGTAAACTTTTTTTCTTCCGGAAACTATTAATATAGTTCGCAATACAATAAAACACATTGAATAAAAAACATTTAAATTCTGACTCAGTAAAATCAATATAATTGATTTTGTAAAGGGAGAGTCTAACTAACCTTTCCTAAGTAACAGAAGTTTGGATAGAAGTGAGATTTAGATTACCGAATACCATGCAATTGCTTTTCTAATTTTAAATTTCTAATTAAAAATGTCCGGTTAATAGATATTTCTCGTATATAACAGCCGGATTACCGATGTATATTTTTCTTTTACATTTTTAACAGAAGTGATTTTTTTTCTATCCAACAAAACAAAAAAATAATTCGAAATCGGACAATATTTTTTCTAAACGGTCCTGTTAATTGAGAATTTCAGATAATTTAATGCCACATAACCGGAATTTTTTTTAAAAAGTGCTCAGTGAGATACGACAAAATCCAACCCTATACAACAAAAAACTAATTTTTCCAGAAATCTTCGCGAACATACAGTATTTTTTTTAAATACAATACAGTCGAATTGCTAACCTCTCGTGTTTGGCGGTTTTGGTTGACGCGCGTCAAGTCGGTTAAAAATGAATACTTTTAAGTAGTTCATTTTAAAAACAAATTAAAGTAATATTTTTAAAAAGACCATTTAAAACCTCACAAACTTGAGTTTTATGACAAAGAGATAATCTGATTTCTATTTTCTCACTATACAATAGCAGCTATGCCACTAGCTTCAATTAACGTCCCTAGAGCTCGGATAGAATTTGCCTTTGTTTAGTATTATAAGTGCAATTGAGGTGGAACATAAATTGAAACTTTTATTCCAACGTGGACTTTTAAAATTAGTTTATAGAAACTCTACCCGATGTAGATTTTTCGGCTACTTGAATAATGGATAGGTGTGCAACATGCCACATTTTTGAATAAGTACGTTTCGTGACACCGAGAAACAAAACACTATTGATTGTTTGTGGCGGAAAAAGTGTTTTTTTAGAAGAGCTTCTTGCTATATCATCCCGATGATTTGACATTTTACAGCCTTCAAGCGTGCATTGTTCCAAAAGCAGTTTCTTTAGAGACAACATAACGATAAATAACGATTTGTTTTCTCCTTTCAAGCATTGCGCAAAGTAGGGATGTGTCGAATAGCCGAATATTCGGTTGACTTTGAGACCGAATACCAAACATTCGGCTGCCGAATAGCAACTTCCTTTAAAATTCTTTATACAGGTAAGCAACCTAAGTATCTGAGGTAAAGGTTTAGGACATAAAATTATCATGTAGTATAACAGTATTTGTATTTATTATTGAATAGTAATACTATTAAATTTAATATTAATTATTAATTAATAGTAATAAATATTAAATCTGTAGTCAGTTCAATTTTAATACACAAAACATTTTTTCTGTAAAAATCTTTAAATTAAAAAAAATTCAGATTATTTATTTAATATAAAGTTGAGAATTGGTGTTCATTAAAGTTTTAATCGTCCTGTCATTATCAACACCTGTTTTGTAATGATTAAAACAAAAAAAAATACTGTTTAGGTTTAATAGGTATGTAATTTTTTCAAAAGTTATTCTAAATTATAATAATTATATATAAAAAAAGCTGCATATTTCTGGGTTGGCGGAGCTTCCAAGATTATTTTAATTGGGCTTGATTTTTTTTTACTAATTGCAAGTAAACAACTTTTTCAAATCCTGTTTTTAGGCCCTGATTCTATAACAACTATTTAGTTGATGATTGGCCGAATATCAGATGTATTCAGCCTAACTGAATATTCGGCAAATGGGCCGAATATTCGTCCTAAACCTAGCGCAAAGTCAAAAGACAATATCACAGTCGATTTCGATTGTCTGCGAACGCTTATTGCACATTATTAGGGTACTTATTACTTTCCATTACCCATATATGAAATATGATGTCATGAAATATAAGGTAATGAAACTCCCTTGGGGCATTATTACCATATAGATCTACAGCTCTTTAAGCCGAGTTGAACATGTGTTGGGTATTTAAAAAAAATGGTAATGAAACTTATTGTTTTCATGTTAAGATATTCCATTTCGGGTTTTGAGGTTTTCTGACTTAAAAACACTCAGGTGTGGATGTTTCGGAGCATGGCCAGAAGGATTTTTACTTAAAATGTCATTTAAACAGGTTAGCGAAATTAGGATTAATCGCCAACAAAAGGAAGATAAACAATTGTTCCGCGTGTCTTCATCCACGCCCTGTATATACTTTGCGTTATTTCAAGATTTTGTACCAATATGCGCACAATTTGCTTAAACAAGATATAATTTACGTTAATTGTTCTATTTGTAACGGAGTTATAGCATCGGAATGGATCACTTCAGGAGAACTAGTGTTGCTATCCTGATACCCCGATTTTAAAGACGTTTCAAGTAAATAGTTTATAAGAACTGATTTCTGTTTACAATATGAGCATAATGTATTAAGAACATTCCTAGCGCAAAGGCATAATATAACATAGCAATAAAATTTGGTAGACTAGTGATTAGGTTTCATGAAATTCAACAGCAAAGTAAGCGTCAAAATAAGCACCCCTCGAAATAAGGGATTTGTTAGTGCTAAGTTTCGTTCACGAAACACATTAAAAATTAGTCGAGAAATATTTTTGTGGAAAAAAAAGCTAAACGGATAAAACTTGATCAGGTGCAAAAGGTAATTAACCACCTAATAAACTAATTAAAGAGAAATAAACTTTCGAAGCTTGAAAACCTTAATCACATTCTACCCTTTTACTGGTAGAACAGGTGTTCACATCACACCATCGTTATAAATAAAAATATATATATACATATGGTTGAGATGTATTGAAATTCTTAATTATAATGAATCTGAAATTTCGCACGTGTTTTTAAAGACACTTTTATAGAGGCGTGTCTTCTTATTTCTAGGGACCGGTGAAAAAAAACAGATCCTCAAATAGCGATTGATATGTAGAAAACTTTAATTGTGCAAGGTCAGAACTGAATACATTTCCTTTATGTAGGAGATGTATGTAATATATTTTCCTTAGATTACCACATTTAAATATTCCTTAATATATCACCCCTTTTGATCTTTATAATTAATTGTGTCGTAATAATCTTCCCTGCCGTCTAAACAACTATTTTTACCCACATAACTATTCTATTTTATTCATGTTTCTTTCTTTAATGCAATAGAGTTCTCATCAATATTTCGCTGAGGACTTCCAATTCCCAGCTTATTTTAGTCATAACTTTCTTCGCGTATAATTAGCATACATTTCACACAAGAGCAATTTAGGGGTTTGTTGTGTCCCTCCACATGAAAAATCATTAGGTCATATAATTTCTGACCAATTAGCTGATTCCCCAGACTCAATATATCCCTAAATTTCCTTGTCGATAAATATGAAAACTCCCTACGAGGAGGAGTACTTTTCTCTCATTCACAATGTAAACCTTAACCTGTAAAGTGCCATGCACTGGAGAGGAATAAATTATTATAATTTATAAATTATTATAGTGACCCCCTCAAAAATCAGAACGACTGCCCCGTAACTATAGAAACACCAATGATGTTCCCAGCAGTGCGGGGCCACACAGGCTAGTGAAGTTATTAAAAAACACTACTATCATGTATGTTAAAGATTAAAAGGACATGACGATGTAAAATATGACTGACGAAAACAGGTGTTTGATTTTTGCTTTTGAGGGAACTTGAGCAGTGGAATACAGCTGGTATTGACCAAGGTAGAGCGATCAGCAGATTTTGAATAAATCACTATCTTTTTATCTTCGGTTTTACCCGATTTGAACTTCCCAGAGAAATATTTTGTCCGATTTGCGTTAGAACAGGTAATTTGTTACGAAACAAAAGAGTTGCTACGGCACCAAGCTTCCGGGTTGCGATTTTGTGGAAACACAGGGTGCTTTTAAGAATTATCTTTACAACTTTGACACGCAATAAAACCTAATAGAAATAAGATAACGAAATTTCGTTGCTTGTACATGTAATAGCAACATACAAAGTTTTATTTGTGATCAGTTAAAAAAAATGTTTAAAAATAAAACATTATGTGTTACTGTTACATGTACAAGCAACACATAACTTACCTATTTTATATCCTTTAGATTTTATTAGATGTGAACGTTGTAAAGATAATGTTCATACACCCATCCTTAGGAGAAAGCTCATTGTTTTGATGGCTTATTGGTGCATTAATGGTTTTGAAATGCGTAGTTTGAACTTATCCTCCAATTTCTACGGAGTGAATACTAGACTGGTGCACTTTTATTCTGATAGTGGGTCCAATGGTCTGACGCCTATTGAGGTTGCGTCGGGTGCCAGCTCAGGTGTTATATTCATCGTCTGACCATGGGTTAAAAATCCGAGGCATTGTTCTCGGGTCTTCCCAATATCCCAATGTGCAGCTCTAGGGCGACGTTATTTAACCAAACCATTAAAATCAAGTTATATGGTAGGCAGCCATGGCACCTAACCTCTGTAAAGTGAGCTTAAAAATGTGGGAGCCAGAGAAAGGATACTTAAGATACCGGTGCTCGTGAAAGAAATTCCTTCAGCAGTTAAGAAATTACAAGTTAGCTTTAGATTTATCTTTTAAATATAATTTTCCAAATAAAAACAAAACCCTCCTTTCATGAAATCATTACATAAACGTTTGATATATCTTTTAAAGTATTTTTTTTCAGCTAGGTTCTCGTGGTATTTATAGAACTAGGTAGGTTTGGTTAATTAACGTCGCACTATGCCTGCACAGTGGGCTATTAGCGACGGTTCGGGGTCTATCTCGAAGAAAAGATCCGGGAACACATTCACACACACATTCATACATGCACCTCGTTATTTTAGAACCATGGTCAGATCAGATGACAAGGAAACACCTGAACTGGCACCCAAAGCCTTCAATAGACGTCGGGACTTTGGACCCCGATCAGATTTATCGTGCATCAGTCCCATATACACGCCGTTAATTTTTGCGGATGTTCTGGACGACTTTTCTAGTATTTTGTAGCGAAGCTGGCAACCCTCCGATCACAAGATCACTACACTTTTACTTTTCTTTGTCAAGTCCACCGCCTAGGCCCGAACCAGGAATCCTCGGATTCCCAGCTGACGCCTTTAACCACTCGGCCACGGAGGCCGGAAAGACCCGGGAACGATGTTTTGTATTTTCGAACCATAGAAAGAGTACGGAACCGCCAACGTATCAGTTCCAACTCGTAATACCCACCACCTCCTTAAATTTATTAATAGGTCCAACGTGATTAATTTAACGTTCTCTATGGAATTATAAATTAAGACGACCCTTTAAACTTCACACTTTTAATTCGACCATTACACCCTCCTCGAGTAATAGTTTTAATGATGGTCGAAAATGACGATCTCATTACGCAAGGTTAAATATGCTTACTATTAATCACAACACTGACGAGTTAAATAGCTGTCTCAACGCTAATTTTATAATTTTCTGACGAGGTAATCTTACTCAACTGTTGCTAATAATAAAAAAATATGTAGTGATACAAAGAGTTTTAGTTTTGTGGGCATTATTTAAAAAATTGAAAGACTTTGTCAGTGACGATTAAAAATTAATGTTCCTTAAGTCATTAAAATCAACGTATGTTTTTTTTTGTTTTGTCGTGAGATATATTGTTTCCAGACTACTAGTGTTTATTAATTTTTAATAATAACGTCTTTGTAGTGTAGTATAACGAAATATTTTCGCGAGTTGAAATTTAGAACACAAGTCTATGTGATATGTATATCCCCTTTAAGGGGCAATAAAAAATACAAGTTAGTAATATCCCCCCCCCCCCCTCTTCCCGAATTGAAATTTAGAAATCAAGTAAAAAAAAATTTCAAAAATATCTAAAGAAATAAAATAAATGTTTGTTGAATTAACGTCGCACTAGAGTTACTAATATTACGATATTAGCAATGGTTCCGGATCTAACTGGAAACACTGCCTCGTAATTTTAAACCATGGTTAGGAAACCATGGAAGCCTTAATTTGGCATCCCTCTCTCCAAATTCACAAACCACGACTAAAGTGAGGACATTCGGACCACATCAGATTTAACGTGCAACAGCGCTCCCTACACGACCATGTTTAGCATACGACGAGGTTTGGACTCGCAACCCTCTGATTATGAGCTCGGAATTCCGACATGGCCATTAAGAAATAAAATACTGCTGCGTTCATTATCTTTGAAAAAGCTAAAATGTCACATCGGTTATAAGGATTTTAGACATAATCCTTAATCTGACGTCTAATTGGAAATCTTCTTAAGGAAACTCATTAAACAAATTAAATCTAATTGCTCAAACAGTCAATTATAAAAGTCAACAAAAGTCAGTTAATGTCAATACACGCCTTAACATTAAAATAGAAACACTTTTCTCTTCGTCGAAAAAAAAATGTCTACCAAGCAAAAAAAAAATTACGAATCCTTTATTAAATAACCATTTTTGCAAAACACTTTCGTTAAATTAAAAAAAAAAAGTAGAAGTGCAAATGAGAAGAAAAATTAGGCTAATGATGCCCAGGAAAAAAAAAGTAGGAAAAAAACAACAACACGTGGAAACAGCTGTTGTTGACGCCCTGTGCCTTTTCTTTAAGCTAACCGAAATTGATTGTCTGAACGTTTACGACGCAGCAAATAGCATGTGGTATTTAGATACACACACGCAAGAGGGAACAAATCAAACGAAACTACCCACACGATACTATTAAAAAGAAACCTGATTTTGTCGTACGTTTTGAAACATTTCAGACAATTCCCAAGGTTCCGTGCTTTTCTGCTTTCGAACAAAATAATAGGAAATAATGTCGGAGTAAGTTGGTGGGATCAAGAAAAATCTCCCGCTCCCTCGCTTGTTTGAAACTGAAGTAGTAAAGAAATTGAAAGATATCAAAAGAGGTTAAGGTTAACTATTGTACTTTATAGCGAGTTGTTTCAAGAAAAAGAGAAAGATTACTAAATGTCCTATGTTTTGGCGAATAAAACCTTAAAGGTAAAACGAGGAAAATACGTTGTAAAACATTTAAAAGGCCATTTATATATTTATTTTGCTAAACATCAAAAATTATTATATTTAATCTGCATAAGGGGCTACAGAGTGTGGTTTGGTTTGTTTAATTAACGTCGCACTAGAGCTGCACAGTGGGCTATTGGCGACGCTACAGAGTGTGAATAACGTTTATAGAAAATCATTATTCGACGAAAAAATTGTGGAACAAATACAAATGAATAAATTTTATATTACGCAATTTTATTTTATATTTTTCAATTAAATAAAGTAAAACATGAAAGGTTTATGAAAAGATCAATGAGGGTCTAACCTGAGCGATTGTGACGAAAACAAAAAAATAAAGTCTCCCATCGCATAGTCCATTCACAGCATTCTTATATTTTGACGTATTTTATTGACCGGCTATCATCGTTTTTTCATTAACAACTTGGTACAAAGAAGGTACAACCCTGTAGCTCCAGCCAAAAGGTTCCCAACCGTTAGAAGTACATGGGCCACCCAGTTAAAAAATAAATAAAGTTTGGATCACAACTTTTCAATAACACCAAATAAAATTCAGGCGACAAATATTTGGATGCTAAGTAACATTCAAGTATCCATGTTAAAAATTTCTGCCAACTAATATATTAATAACACGAAAAGGGATATTGTAATTGACTTAAACTTTATGATTTAAGATACCATTTCAAATTCGAAAAGTCCAATTGCGGCCCATGGCAACCTTTTGTCTTGGCGATAAACAAATGTTTTCTTTTTTGAGAATATGGTAAATCCCGCACCGCTTCTGCCGCAATCGGGCTATTGTCAAATTAATAATAAGATATCTAATTTCAAACAATAAAAGGAAATTTTAGTGTATTCTTGCACTTGTTTCACCAACTTCGATACTCTTTTGTGTAAAATTCACCCCTTTCAAACCTGCAAGTGGAAGATTTCCATTTAAACTTTATTTAAGACGGGTTAGGAATCACTGCTCTAGTATGACGTTGTAGTATCGAATTCAACATGAAGTGGACCATCGTCGTTTCATACACTAAATTGATTATGGAAAGAGTGCTCTTACCTTTCTCTGTCCTCTCTGGCTTCTGCTGTGCCAGGGCGGCGTGGCAGCAGAGGTACAGCAGGACCGAGGCCCAGAGAGGCGGCAAGGGGCGGCGCCCCATCACCGCCCCTCCCTGAAACACACAAAACACGCATTTCAGCACACGTCATCCATTTAAAATCACAAGAGGAAATAAATACAATACTTTAAATGTATAGATTTCAAGTAAGTAGAAAAATATTAGTAAAAATCTTCATTAACGATAATTGGGCGGCCTGGAAGAAAAGTGATATAAGTCCAAAAACAAGAGTTCCGATAAAAAAGCGTTTAAAATTTGCAACCGGAAAGTTCCAATTGCGGCCCATGGCAACCTTTTGTCTGGACGATAAACAAATGCTTTCTTCTTTGGGAATATGGTAAACCCGGCTCTCTTCGGCCACAATTGGGGTATTACCTTTGCAACTTGCATTGTCTACAACGTTAAGTGGAATGAAATTCAACTAATTATTAGTTAATCTATTAAACTTGGATGGAGTCACACTACTTGGCCAAATTATATAGATATAGCTGCATAGTAAGGGAAAATGGTGTTAATTTTGTTTTCCATTTTTGTCACTTATACCACATGGCGGCCAAGACATCCAATTGTAAAACTAGTGCATTATTACAACTAGTTTTATATCTAAAATGTGTAAATGATATAAAAAGCGTATTACTAATACACAAAAAAAACCACAGGAATAAAAATCACAGTAGAACGTATATAGAAACATAACAAATTTAAATTAATTATTATTATAATTTTTTTAACTTACAGTATTACATTTTCATGTCATAAGGTATTTAATATGTTCCTCATTTTAAGGTGCAATTTTGAGCGTGGTTATTTTTGTAGGGTTGATTTGGATCTGTATAGCTTTTTCAGACGGGTCATTCACAAAGACTGCTATAGTTAGGCAAAAGAAATATATCAACTGAATCGGCATTTGTAAAAAAAAAAAATTATGTTCCGTAGACTTCACATAACCCATTTTTACAAATGCCGATTCAATTGAAAACTGAACTTCGATTAAATTATGCTACGGTATCACAAAAGCCTTGCATACTTATTTTTTGTGCAACATTTTAAGTTTAAAAATGCGAGTTAATTATTTCCAGTTCCTATATTAATCAACACAAGAGCTAAATTGAAACATTATTCAATTACCATATACTAACTCGAATTTCGCTTTCTGACAGGAGCACTCATTAAGATAGGGATTTTCCTTGACAAAAACATTTCGTGCAAAAATCTTTTCATTCACACGAGTTCCGCAACCAATCCCTTTAAATCCTTATGTCTACACACGATATAGCCTATTGACTCGTAACGTCAAAAACCCAATAACTTAGTAATGATGTACGATATCCTGAACTTACTTGACAACTGAGTTGCAATGACGGCATTGTAAATTTGCTGTCTGCAATAAAATAAGTCGCCCTCTCTTTCAGGAAAGTAGAATAAGGGTCGTTGATTAGAGTATTTCCAAACCACAAGCATCATTATAGAGCTCCTCCGCCTTTCGCAAAAAGCAACTTTTTACAAAAAATTAGAAAACCTTATTAAATATGTTTATGTTTAAATGCTTTAAACAATCTTGTTAAAAATAATATAATCTGTCGAAGTCCTTTTCTACTTAACTTGAAGACTAGTCTAATGTCAACATTTTCCCTAAAAGTAAACTATTCATCCTCTATGAAATGTACAAAGACTTTAAATAAATCAAATTTATAGACTTTCCCTCGGTTATCTAAAACTAACCTGTATTCACTCAAATTTAGCGCCTTCTTGTATCAGGCGCCCCAAGTGGCCGCTTGGACCTTAAGTCGCCCCTGTATGTGGACGAGTCACACCGTCTTCTGTTTCTGGTACATTTAGTTGCTAACTATGTTAAATATTTTTGTTTTTTTCAAAAATTTAAAGTGTAAGCCGGGGCTATTATTTGGTAATCACGCCCTGGCACTGCAGAAGATGCACTAAAAATATACCACTTTAAATCCAAACGCGTGACACCTGTTTCGCGGCGGACCTTGAAGCGGTTGCTTGAACCATTCCAGTTGTTTTGTTCCAAAAAAAGAGAACAGAACCTTTTTCCGAGCGTGTGACGAAAACAAAGACTTGAAACAAAAGCTCGATTGCGTAAATGGGGGAGGAGAAAGAAAAAAAAGGTAAATGGAAAAATAAAATCGAGATGGAACAACAATCTCGCGTTGCGGTTCCTCTTTTGCACAAGGTCGGACTCCTTCCCATGGGCTGTTCGGTTATCCGTACTTGTCTGTGGCGCGAAAACGGAAATATGTTATTATCCTGGAAGAGAAAAGACCATTAGGAAGATAATGGAGTCGACACAGAGAGAAAAACAACCCCGATTCGAAAGGCGGATCTTGTGCAACGAGTTTCGAATATTGTGATTTTTTTGCCTTCGTTTATCACGTGTTTGAGGTAAAAAGAAAAATGGCACCAATGTCTAGTTCGCTACTAATGCTCATTTGTTTTTGTAATTTTTAATAAAAAAAATAAGGTTTTTTAACTCAATGATCTATATACAGATTTTAGCTATCTCAAACACGCTCTTCATTTGGTATCAAATTTCGCAACAATCGGTTTTGCTGAATGTGTTGAAATAAGTATTTGTATTTCCCAGTACAAGAAAACTGCAATACACATTTAAGTAAAGTTGTTTGGAATTCACACTGAAAAAATAATAAATTTCACTAAAAAAATACACAAAAAATACATTTTTTAAAAGGTTTTAGTTACAGTAACTTTTAAAATAGTATTGATAGTTTAAGACCATTTGTGCGAAATAGCTTAGCCCCATTCTCCCACACTTTGCAATTAGACATGTCACAGAACTTTAAAGTATTGTAGGAAATCGGAAATGCTTAGAAAATGTAATGATAAAAAAAAGAAAAAAAAATTCCGTACATATAAATTGCCTAAAGAAACAATTTTACAAAGCCTAAAAGCAAAATATTTTTTTTCTGTGAAATTAAATGAATTCTTACAGTATACACGACCCAAAAACTCGAAATAAAATTTCATTCAGAAATACGTGTACAACTAGTTTGACAAAATAACGGCAACTCAACAAATCTCGTAAAGCTCCTAAGTTACCAAACGAGTGGAAGAATTATTTTTAATTTCGTCTTCTAATGAGAACGCTTTTTTCTTTTTCCTGTTTCATTCGTGGTTGTGAATCACACAGTACGTGGTTTTAAGTTGGTAGTGCCAAGAGTGTTTATTTTGTTGTTCGGAAAATCAACTCTTGAATTTCATGCTATGTACAACTGTAGTAGGAAAAATTTCGACTACGCAAGTGCAACCTAGATTACCCCACACTATTTAAGCCCTCGGTATCTATTTAAAATAATGTATTTTTTTGGTAAAAATGGCAAAAGATGATCATTTATCTAATAGCATATATATATACAGGGCTTGATTTCCGAATAGGCCTGTGAAGCCCAGGCTTTTACTTTATATATTTGAGGGGCCCCCAAATCACATATTTTATATAATATTTAAGCCCCCTAACATAATTTACCTTAAAAGAAAATTCCATACCAAACTTTAATAAAAAAAAGTTGTTTATGGTTAAATTTGTTAAAATATTAGGGGGGAAAATCAAAACAAACATAATATTAGGAATACTCATTACTTATTAATATATTTTGTTACATTAATTATAATATACTAGCTGAAATACCCGTTCTACGCACGGGAAGGAAATAAATTACAAAATTGATACAAATACAATATTTATAGCGAAATAAACAATATTCTTAATTTGTCACCCATGAGGGGAAACCACAGTATTAAAAGTACTAATTTGAAACGAAATTTTATTGGCAAGGTCCTGCAAGAACTGGAAAGATTGTAATATGAAGTTGTCTACACAATAACGTGGATATATATGCATTACTCCCGTTGATCACCATCCATATTTTAACATTTAGTAACATCCAAAAGATTTAAACGGGAAGAACTCTTATAAATGTTAATAAAAATTATCTGAAAAAGTTTCATTAGACACCTATGTCAACATTTGTCGTTAAGTTTCACAAATTGGTGAAAATATAAGAAGAAAAAAAACGAAAAAGAATTTTAAAAGGTTCATTTGCCAAGTTCAAGATTTTCATATTTTTTCTTTTGTACGGTAAACCTTATCAATATGCGAGGAGGGATGGTTCCCCAGCACTTTTTTTAGATTTTGTCCCCGCACTTTTTAAATATTTAACTTTTTTAAATAAAAAATAAATCATATTTTTTACTTCATTGAACTTCAAATAATTTTTTTTTTAAAAAATCGTATCAATCCCCTACCCACTACTACAGAAGATTTACGCAAACCTTATCCCCCTCTGACACTTGTACCACGTGGGGGCAGATTCTATAACAATAAGTCTATAACAACAGTTTTCGATTCCGCCACATAACTACTCGTATAGGCATACCTTCATATAAAGAAAGGTAGGCCGCATCGATCAAGCCGATTATTAACCCATTCCGCCGCTGACCGTGAAGGGAATGTTGCCCTTAACTGCAGGCTATTTCGTTCACATTACTCCCAGGGGAATCGTGTTATGGGCTATAAATGACCTACCATGGTATAGGAAAGTGAGTCGCGTCGATCAGGCCGTTTGTTAACCCATTTTACCCTCTGATCTTTATACCGCATGAAGGAAAATGTCACCCTTGGTGACAGGCAGTATACACTTCCACTCCAATAATTCTATGGAAAATCAGCCTTTGTGGATAAATGACATAACATAGAGTAGCGGAAGGTAGGCCGCGTCAATCAGATTGACCATTTATACACTCTCCCTCTGACCTTCCTACCACGTGGGGTCCAAAGTATTCAT
Source organism: Troglohyphantes excavatus (assembly GCA_963932185.1). Classification (NCBI taxonomy): domain Eukaryota; kingdom Metazoa; phylum Arthropoda; class Arachnida; order Araneae; family Linyphiidae; genus Troglohyphantes; species Troglohyphantes excavatus. The sequence goes on along the minus strand of OZ010666.1, from coordinate 64,367,343 downwards.
GAACCAATTATTACGGTACAGAGTGGCTTCTACCTACCAAATAGATTATTTTTCTATGTAAGATATAAGTAACAACTCTGTCAAAATTCATCTTCCTGGGTATACAGATTTCGTTTTAATATCATTCAGAGGCAAGGATTTTAGTGCATGTAAATGTTCGATTTAAACAAGGTCTAGTTGAGAGAAATTTGGCCCCATTTAAAGATGGGCTTCCCTCGCGTCAATGTGTTAATCGGGCATTGCATATATATTTGGAATTTCATGCATTTGCAATGTGGTGAATTTTTAGTTCAAGTTATTCAACTTTCCATATTTCGGACAGATGAGCAAAATAAAATATTATGATGAATTCCGTTTTAACCGTTACGGAATAATGTACGCTAAAATCGGAAGCACTGAAGCACAGTTCGGAACAACAAATACCCAAATAAACAAATACCAAACAACTACTCATCCAGAATCCTAATTACCTAAGTAGAGCGAAAGATATAATTACGCTAGTAACTGATTAGCATCCACTAAGCGTTTTTCTACGCATATCGATCGAATAGTTAATCTAGGGAGTCACGTACTGTTCCGAGATTAACAGCTGAGCGGATGGAGATGCGGATAATCCGATTACGATTACACAAACCGCACGAATCGATCCTTTGTCTTTGGGCGGCGTTACGTCATCAGAGGCGTGGGAGGAAGTGCGACATTGAAAAATTCAAGCGACACGCTTTGTGGTAGTTTTGTAGTAGGCGACAGGCCGAAATTGGCAGTGATCCAAGTGGACAATAGTGGGTTTTGTAGAGGTGCAGTCATGAAATAAAAACATGTAGTACAGAGATAAGATCCAGACATGTATTAGGGGGTAAAGGAGTATTCAAAGGGTCATCAAAAAGCTCCACATTAAAATGAAAAACCTAGTTTCTTTATTTCCTCATGCATCGCTTTTGAAATAGTCGATTCTATAACACAGCGGTTTCCAATTAGCATTAAGCCACGGACCCTTAGCTAAAACTAAAATAGGACTGGGGACCCCTTTCTTCATATATGCCCATGGAAGTACCCCCGCTTTCCGGGCATGCATCCGTTTCCTTATTATTTTTTTTAGCATGAAAATGAAGAAAAGAAAAGTTTAAAAAATAATTTTATAATTTCTTTTAATTTTATACAGGTTTTGCTAAGAATATGGACAAAAATGTACTTAGCCAACACATAGAAAAGATAACACCAATTTCATTCTATTCCAAATACCATGCAAAAGGACCCTAGTTTTCGACCTTGGCTAATTACTTTTATTTTTTTACTTGCACATTTAAACTCAGGAAAACATTGTAAGAGCCACTTAAGTTAGTTACTGCACTCATATTTGAAATGTGTATGGGATAAGTGAAATCTGCCTTTTTGGTTCATAATCTCGTCCAAATTTGGCTGAAAGCTTCATATTTTCACTCTTATATCAGCGTGAATATTTAGTCTGTTACGATAATTGTTTTTTTTTATGATATCTTGTTCGACATCTTGTTCATATTTATAATTTGAAGAAGAAGAATGTGTTAGTGTTGCGAATATAGTTTATTCAGAAAAGTCGCCAAAGGTGACAGGCAGTTCAATGCAAAGGTGACAAACAGTTTATTTTAACCATTTTTTTTTCTTTGTGACCCTGCGGACCCACTAAATTCGACTCGCGGACCACCTTTTGAGAACCAGTGTTATATTTAACCCTTTCTTATACACACTTCCCACTCTTAACTTTTGTAATGAAGTAGGCAGGCTTCAAACTGAACCTTTCTAAAAGGGTCCAAGAAATTGTTAGGGTAAATAGAAGTACTATGAATTAACCCTCCTTTTCATATTTTGAATATTTATTTCATATTAAAACATGTTAACTGTTCTTATTTACATTTTCACATTCAAACAGTAAGTTATGAAATTGTCTCCTATTACTTCTACAGGAAAGAGTACGTAGCTTTTTATTAAAAGTTTTTTTTTCAATATAAACGATCATATTATTAGAACACTTGGATAAATTTATTTTTAAAAAATAATCGGTATTTTTTGTATAAATTATTTTTAAAGATGATAGATAAATAAGAATTTGCACAGTTACTCTTAGCAGATTTGGTATTTCACAAAAATAGTTGGTTGGATAAATGTAGTACTATAGCCTGCACAAATGGTCTACTGAAGAAGGTTTAGGATTTATCCCGAAAGAAAACCCCAGGAACACTGACACGAAATTTTAAACCAAGTTCGCGTAATGATTATTCTACCACGAAACAAACCAAAACTTCCCAAATTAAAATCACAAATAAGTTACTCAAAGTGATACAATTCACCATTACCATCAGTTTGAAGTGTCGCTTTCACATACAATTACTAAATGCTGACAAGACAGAAGGACGAAAACCTTTTCGTTAAATGAACTTCAAAAGGTCTTCTGTTCGCATGGCCTTAATGTGAAGATAATAGAAACAGGTTGTAAATCGCGATTTCCAAGCGATGTTCATTCATTGGCGGCTTCGTTAAAGAAGCCGATGTTGTTTGCGATTCGTTTTAATGAACCCTATTTATAGTCAGTTTCTCCGGTCAACACTCCTAAATTCGTTAAGAGGATTATAATACGAATTTGTGAAAGCCGACAACGCAGATGGGCCTTTCTACAATAGCATTGATAGAAATCAGTGTCGTAAGTCAAGAATAAAGATTCCAAGTAAGGATTGTATTTGAATTTAGTATTACTATTTAAGGTACGACATCACCGATGCAGTCAGTCTCCCTCTCTTATATATATAGATATTTTCGAACGCTGAAAAACTCGCATTTCACTTTTCATTTTCTACTACCTGTTTGGCCAAGCGTTGATGTGGAACCCGCTAAAGCATATACGTTTAAAAAAAAAAATTGAGGGTCCCCTATTGGAGTTTGAACCTATACTGAAGTCCCGCGCCTTACCGACAAAGCTACAAAGGCAAGTTCTAGATAATTGCTTCGTTAGTCGCGTTGCATCGGCATAAATATTTGTTTAATTAATATTTTCTTCTTGTAACTAAGAAAACAAGTATGGTAAAACATTGTCTAACATTTAATGTATTTTTGAAAGCCAGAAATGTGGTTTTAAATATAAGATACTAGTTGAAATACCCGTTCTACGCACTGGAAGGAAATAAGTTTCAAAATAGATACAAATGCAATATTTATAAGCGAAATAAATAATATTCTTAATTTGTCATCCATCAGAGGGAACCACAGTATTAAAAGTTAAAATCTGTAACGAAATTTTATTAGCAAGGTCCCGCAAGATTGATAATATGGAGAAGTTGGCTGTACAATAATGTGGATATACATACGATACTCCCGTTGATTAACAACCATATTTTAATAGATTCCCAAACTAACATTGCTACCGTAGCACTATAAACTATTTGGCTACACTCGGTATCGAACCAAGGAACTTCGGCTTGCTACGCCGATACTCTGCCAGTCAGGCTAAAGTGATCACACCAGCCTAAGCGGGAGTACCGGGTGTATGAAGTGAACCCCACACTACTAAAGTCGAAAAAGGGGTTTTACACCCCCTTAAATACGTTCGATCGGCACAAAAATAGCTTACTTTTCCTATTTAAGGTATAAGTAACAAATTTACCAAATTTCTTCTTCATAGGAGTGTATGAATGAGTAGGGTTTTTCGCATTCATATATATAGATCTGCACTTCATCGTATTTCAAACATCATGCGAAGAGATTGTATTTTTCTACCTTGGCTCAAAAGGGTGTAAAGTGGTCGCGCACGCTTAGTCTTTCCTCCAGTGATTATTTTAGCTCAGTGGATGAGCTATCCCCAGGTGCAAATCTTGAGGATGAATAGTACTTATATAAATAAGTTTTCAGCCTTTTACACGCAGTCTAAGTATGTGTTTTGTAATTTCTTTTATTATTATAGAAAACAATACTGGAGTAACTCCTGCTAATAGTTCATAAAAAACGCATTAACAATAACGATTTTCTACCTAGAAATCGCTATTTTTTTTAATGTATACATTAGTTGTTAAATAAAATAAAAGACTCCGATACCCTCTCTTAATGTAAATAATAAAAAAATGATACCTGAACCATACACTAAATTAGGAATAATAATTTACGGGGTCTACAAATATATCAAGTCTAAATAATTCACTCGAACCATTATTCATCTACCAATCAAACATACTATAAACGAGATAAATGAATAAAGTACGAAAAGACCCATCCCCTTTTAATATAACTAATATCCCCACTTTCCCTTTAATTTGTCACTAGACCCCGCTAGACGCATTTCACCGCATGACCTGTCAAGCGACAAAATCCGATCGTAATCGAATGAAATCCCCATGCGATTCATATCAGCGACAACAAAATAGGATCGGTCGCCTTTACGTCGGGTTTCTACTACGAGAGGTTGTTCGTTATTAAAACCCAAGATAAGGATGGCAAATACGCCCGAGTATCATTTCCTTTGGGGATGTTTATCTGGGGCATTAGAATCTACATTTCAAATTACCCGGGGGGGGGGGACCAAATTCAATATGCGAGTCGGTGTGTCTCAGGTGTTATCGGCTCGGATTGGTTCAATTTCCAGAATGTTTGTATCGATCTGGTAATCGGAGGGTTGTCGGATTCGTTCCTTTTGCGCACCAAAAAATAATTCGTCGTGTGAAAGGGACTGGTGTACGTTAAATCCGTCGTGGTCCAATGTCAGAATCATGGTTAAAAATTTGGAAATATAGTTCTCGCGTCTATCTATTGGGATAAATCCCCGAACCGTCGCTAATGTTCCCGGGTCTTTCCTCCGAGATAGACCCCGAACCGTCGCCGCCAATTGCCCAATGTGCAGCTCTAGATTGAGTTACTAACGTTTACACACATGCAATAAAAGCAGATTATCAATTAAAAATATTTTTTTAGAAAAGATCTACTTATCAGTGATATTATGCCTATAGTATTGAATTTTCAAAGTCAGGGCCTGATTGCGACTCTAGATTAATTGGCCTTTGGATAACGCCCCTTAAAACTGATTTCAGCTAATCAACACACGAGTTAAGGCAAGTTGACCAATCTCCGACTAAATGGCCGCTGTGACGTCATATGGTTTACATGGTTTAGATAAACCAATTAGTTAGTTTCATTGTTAGTTAGAATCAGCTTAAATAGGCGTTACTCATTGCCATTTAATCGGAGCCAAACAATATCCTAACGTTGCAAACAGAGTGATATCACAGCGGCCGTTTAGCCACAGCTAAACTATATAATAGTCCACCAAACACAAAACAATTCCCTATATATTCTCCCTATAGTGTTTTACTAATTTCTTTACATCATAAGCTCAATTAGACATTGAATTGAAGGCTGGCGAATCACGTAGCTGAGGGTGTGGATGGATTGGGTAGACGTTATCGAGGAACTGTCACATAGCTTTTCAAACTATCGAGATAACCCTGCAAAACACGATTAGTTCAAAAGCCCTAATGGGATCGTTCATCTCGGAAATCTGAGATGAACGTCGAGAGCAACAAGATTTTGTCGCTTCTGGGAAACTGCGCGGTTTTAACGAAAATGAAGAACTATTTATTGTATTTTTAACCCTTTGGGTACATTTGACGAATGAGACTCGTCATCTGCTTACTTGGGCGAAGTTACGGTGAACGAGTCTGCTTGTCATCTGAATTTAAGAAGCAGGCGTTGATGTTTGCGGCATCCCCGCCAGTGGGCGTTGATCGCAAACAATTTGTTGTAGGGTCGGTCAAGAATGGGATCAATTGATAAAATTAAATCCGTCACATGGGCATAAAAACCTTCAAATATTCAGTACTCTAAGGGTTAATTAACAACCACAGTATCAGGTTTCTAGACAGTTTTCGAACTATTTCAAACCTGAAATTAAATATACGCACGTTAATCCGAACAGAGCGACGCTGGTCCCTTTGAGGAATACTAGAGCAGTTCTGTACCTCAGAGCCAGACTGTCCTAAGTCACATTTGAGCAACTTTACAGGATAGTGGAAAAATTTAATCATACTCTCAATTAAAGCTTTGAACTTAAGTTTTACAGCTCTCGCTAAATGCTAAAAAATTGAGTCAATTTTGATGGTATGGTTCGATAGAAAACGGATATTTAAGACATAATCTGCAACAACAACAAAAAAAACCTCCACATATGAACTTAGGCTCGTTTGGCTCTTAGGTACAGAAACTGCGCAACGGACCATTGGTCTAATATCCAGTTTGAACTAAACGCTGATTTAAAATTTCTCACCACGTTTACTATATTTCATTATATTTCAGAAATATAATTCATTATATTTCAGATATAAGATTATATTTCAGAAAAGGCGACCTATACGTACATTAGGTCTATTTTTACCATTTACATGAAAGGGTGTCGATTACTATAATTCAAATATAGACCCGATACTCGAAAAACTTTTGGTTAAAATACTTTTTATACGTCATATTAAAAATTAACGTTGTACAAGAGATACACAACAGGCTCTTGGCGACGGTTTCGGTTCTCTGCAGAAAGTTTGATTTGGTTAATTAACGTCGCACTAGAGCTGCACAGTGGGCTATTGCCGACGGTTCGGGGTCTATCTCGAAGGAAAGACCCGGGAACACATACACATTCACATTCCCACTTGCACCTGGTTATTTTAGAACCATGGTCAGATGACGAGAAAACACCTGAACCTCTGCAGAAAGACACTGTATCGTAATTTTAAACAGCGACAAGTACAACATCCGAGCTGGCGCCCCACTCTCAAAACTTTCACATCATTATCACGGTGAGAGAGAGCTGAAGCCACGAAAAAATTAACGTCTCCCATTTTCATCACCTGGGAAGACCCTCAATTTTCATATCAGGTAATTTAGGAAATTATGTTAATACATATCTACTTACAAAAGTTGTCCGAATCCCAGCACTCATCAGAGATGGTCCATCAAGAAACAGTCCATATTCTAAATATTCCCATCGCTCCCTTTCCGCGAGTGGTGAGAATCTTCGCCTTCCGAATTTCCGCGGATGTTATCTCCCCGTCCACTCTGGATGTTTTTCTGTCAGCGATCGGGTTCCAACCCCAAACTAATCGACTAATGACCCCTGTTTTCTCACAAAAACTCGCGCACAGTTGTGGAAATTGCGAAGAAATGTTTGATAATTGGAGGAGGTGCGAAAATGGAGGGCCGGATATTTTCGTGGACACGAAGGTCAAAGAGCCAGTGGCGATCATAAGAGGATCGTTTTAGTGATGAGAGCATTTCTTTCACAATCTTCAGGAGTAAAGCGCTTTAAATAACTTAGCCATGATGATTCGTAAACTGTGCAATGTTGCCTTGGGTAATGGTAAAAAAATATCAATGGCAAGGGAGAACAATGTGTAATTACCTTTTGAAATTAATAACATTGCCAAAAATTAGGAACTCCATTACTCTTCAATCATAGTTGTGGGAATTTCCAATCAGGAAGAAACAGACTTTTCTCATAGTCCAACACAAAAACAATTACACTTGATGTGAAACACAAATAGCATCATTGACATTTGGTCTACTCGATAGGAAATTAATTAAACGCCGATTCGAGTAAAATCAGGGATGTTCAGAGGAATTTTTTTAATACAAGCAAGCCTAATTTTGGATCTCTTCTTGTTCAAATTAACGTTTTGTAAAAGTCAAACTTTTTATTTTTGAATGGTTTAAACTAGCTGGCTAAAAATAACATATGGTGAATTCCGAGAAAATGTTGCCATGGCACTTAAAATTTTAAACTTTATGTTGAGTAATTTGTCATATACCATTTTTTTTCAGAAAGATATGAACTTTTTGAATCTTAACATATTTTTTTTAAATTAACACAATGACTTTTATAAAATCAAGGTCAAAGTCACTTCTTTACTGTATGTGTTTGCAGTGCGGAATATCTACATTTTGTTTCATACTATAACTTGACTAAAATCCCTTACCAAAATAAAATAAATAGATTAACTTTTATACTTTATTCAAGTAGTTAATATTTCTATTAATTTTTTTTTGAAAAAAATATTTTTTAACCTTGAAATCAGTAATTTATTAAGTCAAACCATAAATGTCCTTCCGTTACCAAAATACTATATTTCAACCTCCTCACTAAGAAACTATTGGGTCTACAACTTAATGAATTTTTGTACAAAGCAGACTTATGACACTTATTAATTAGAAATAGCAACAATTTTATTTTGTTTTTAATTTAGATGTTTTTTAATGGTAACGGAACGACAAAAAACATGGTAACGGAAGGACATCAATGTGGTAACGGAAGGACATTTTTGTATGAGCTGATTTTGACTGAATTTTCCACTATTAAACAAACTAATTTTCAGTTATTATTAAAATTCAAACACATATAAATATTATATATACATATTAACTGCATTTTCTTTCTTAAAACCTTCCTCCGCTAATTTAATAAGTATGTCACAAATACATTGAGTTTCAATTAAAACTGGTACTTATTTTCTATTTATTCACTATATGGGTTGTTTCTACAATAAAGCCATAAAATGGGAAAAAGAAGAAAGTTTAAAAGTGATTTCTTACGATGACGTAAAGTGACGCATGCAGAATTTCAGCAAGAAAATATTGATATTAATGTATCACTATAAAAAGTTCGCAAGCTTAGACCCCAGTTTGTTTTGTTACAAATATACCTTCTACTTAAAGTTTGTCTAAATTGTTTTGTTACCAAATATATAAATACTAATGAACAAAATTTAGCACATTTAAAATGAGAGCAATGGAATGAAGACAGAAAGCCATAAAAAACAAAAGATACAAGAGTTCATTTAAAAAGTGCCTTTATGTTCTTAAAAACAAATCTGCACATTTTTAAAGCATATTTTTATTAAAAGACATCAACACAAATTCTTTGAAGAATTCAAAGAAGAGGTGAAAATTGTAGTTGTACAAGTTAATTTAACATTCAAAAACCAACTTAACATTCATGTTTGATCAGTATAACATCATGGCTACATTGAAGCATTTTTGCCATTAATCAAAGCAAAGGTACTGTAAATGTCCAAAGTGGTTAATGGGAAATTTACCTCTATTGCCCCATCAGATAAAATAATTGATTTCTCCATCAGATAAAGTAATTATCTCAAGAAAGATGGAACAATATCCTCTTCTTCCTGACGCACGCATTATTCTTTTTCAAAATATTAATGAATAAATTGTTGTAAAACAATCCAATTTTACACACTTGGAATTTTTGTCCTTCCGTTACCTTAAAAAAACATCATATTTTTGGGCATAATATAATAATTTCTAAAAACTGCACTGCAATTTATATTAATTGAACTCTCCTTTAAGTGTTCTAATTTTTCTAGATTTTTTTTTTTTACGGTTTAGCTGAACTTTTAATAAAAAGATGTAAGTGTGGTATACCACTTCCAAAAAACGTCCTTCCGTTACCATTACTAAAATTTAAATTTTTAAAAAAGTTATAAAGTGCTAAATTCTAGATTTTGCATTTTTAATAAAATGCAGTAAAGTGTATAAAAGTCTACCTATCAGTTATTTGAAATAAAATATATTTTTTAAATTATAACCATAAGTTGTAGTACAAACTGGCCTTCCGTTACCGCCGGAATTCACCATATTACACTTGCTTAAATTTCTCGAATTCTGAATTCCAATACTATAGTATAAACGTCGAAACTTTTTTCGTTAAGAAAACAAGATTAAATTAATCATTCTATATAAATTGTTTAATTATTTTCTTTTAAATGTTAAGTAATCAAATGTTGAGCAAAATATTTCTCCAGTAATTTGTGTCGTTAACAGTTAACCTGTGCTGTATTCAAATTCGGCGCCCTCTTCAATCCAGCGCCCCAAAGCAATCACTTGCCCCTGCTTGAAATAAAGCACGTATGGGTCAGGGACGGAGGTCCTCAACAGCAATACAAACTAATCAACATATTGGAACTTTCCGTGGCGGACGTTATAAGGAAGCGTTGTAAAGAAGATTTACTGTATGATCAATTCAAATGATGTTCTCTCGGCATTTTGTACACTGATTGAAATTATAGTTAGACTAAGCGCAATGTTATTTTACGAGTACCTGTATCCTAAACTAAGTAGGGCCTTCGGTAGCCAAGTGGATAAAGGCATTCAGGTGGTAATCAGAGGACTGCTGGTTCGATCCTGTGCGATGGACATTGATAAAAAAAAGTAGTGATCATGTGATCGAAGGGTTGCCAGATTCGCTACGAAAATACTAGAAAGTCGTCCAGAACATCCAACAAATTATACTGGCGGCGAGTACACGGGACTGTTGAAGATTTGGTGTGCCAGCTCAGATGTTTCCTCGTCATCTGACCTTGGTTCTAAAATAATGAGGTGCAAGTATGAACCTGTATGTGGCTGTGATAAGTCTCAATACGAGGACAGAAAGCCGGAAAACGTATAAACCAAACCAAACCAAGTAACGTAGAATTCGTAGATCTGAGCTGTTGGTCCTGTTTAGCATTACCTTTCACCTCATTCTAAACAGGACATAGAACGAGACCCTGACCCTTCTTGTTTTCAAGATTATATATCCAGAAATGCCTCGCCACATTTTATTATTACCATCATCCTTTTTTTTACACAGCAGTCCCTTGAAATACCCGAGATAATAGTTCCCATAAAACATCACTCAACGCAACCCATCCATCATCCGCGCTTCCATCTTCCCACAGAGGAAGAGAGAAACACAAATATGTTATTTTTTTTTGTTTTTGTGTCTTTTGATATGAATGTCGGCCACCCTTTGATACGACGCGTCCTCCTGCCGCAAGAGTAGCCGGGAAATTAGCATCCTCATTTGAGGGGAATCCATCATTGTAGGGATCTGTGGGTGTGTCTAGGGCTGCCGGAGATGGAACGCGAGAATCGCCAAGTTGGAAGACGACCATGCGCCAAGATGGGTTTCCATTCGCTCAAGAAATTTTCGGTTGAATTGAATATTTAGTTCGACGATTTCTTGAAAACTTAAGTTTTAATAACCAGAAAATTGTAAAACTGCTTTCAGAAGAACAAAACGTTTTGGATCCTTAGCAAAGAAAATATCATCGCGTATATCTTTTGAAGAATATGTATTGATTACAACTAAATTCGATTTTCATCTACGGAGAAAGCTAGAACCCAGAAATGTAAGTAGCAAGATATTTTTTAATGTTATCATTTTTCACGTTTATAAAAATATCATTAAAATTATGAGCTTTCCACCTTGAAAACTCCAAATACAGATAGATATATTAAATAAATTAAAATGTATACCAAAAATCATATAACTTCAAAATTCAAATAATTTAAAGCCACAAAAATGCTTTACGAATTTTAGATATGAATGGGTTATGTTACCAAAATCAGCATCTAAGAAAAATAGCCTTTCCATCCACAAATTTTAATATTAATGAAACATAACCTTTTTTTATAACTCTACACCCCTATCCATATAGCAACCAAACCAAAAAAGATTGATGACAGACACATGAAAGACACAAGACACATAACTCCTTCGTCCACAACGTATTTGAATTTTTTTAATGTTATATAACCCGTTCTTTTACCTTCCCCTTATAATATTTAAATATTTTTTTTAATTACTTTTTTTAATACTTACTACTTACAGCTTGCTTTAAAAATCGAACATTTCAAAGCAACAACCCTATCTATATAGTGCCAAAAAAGGCAATCTTTCGCCAAGTCCTGCAAACACAACACAGGGGTTAGTCCCCCGCTCGAATTGCCAACTCTTTTTCTCGGAACCGATTGTCGCCTTGGCAAGTGGCCCGATCACGTGCCCCCCCCCCCTCCCCCCTTTGTTCGAGCGGGAGGGTGCACCCTCGGGAACGAAAGGGTTTCTTGACCCCGATGGGTGGTACGGGCGTGCAGTCGACTCTTCTCTGCTTTTTCACGGCAAGTATTGAGTTTTAGTGCAATTTCACCCTTGTTGTTATACGAGATAAAAAAAAAATTACTCTGCCTGCATCATGGCCAAATTAAAAAAAAAGTTATCCCGAGTTAATTAATAAGGGAACTGGCTAAAAAATAATTTCAAGTACTAAATAAGAATTATCTCTCTGTTGTTAGAAGTTTCTGAACTCAAAACTACGTTAGGACCATTCTACACAGACATTATTTACGCAAGTTAATTTTTTTTGCAGAAGGTTCTATGATTGGGGAATACAGTCCCACGTGGTTTGTATTCCCCACTCTTAGAACCATCTGTAAAAACCTATCCGCGTAAATAACGTCCAAGTTAGATGGGCCTTTAAAAAACTATGAGCGTTAATAATCAGACTTTACTTCAAGGATAGAAAATATTTATGTAATTTATGTGCAGTTAAATGGCAGTTGCAGATGTCGAAACAAGGAGATCCTAGAGCAAGGACTATTGCGTCATAAGGAAAATCCCTGGACAACATAGATTTTGCCGTTAGAATATTAAAAGTAGACCTTCAATACAACGCCTCTTCGAAATATAGACTCTTTCATTATAACGACCGCTACTGAAAGTCACAATTGTTTGATTAGTTTGTACGTAATAGTACTATATTTATGTGACTTTTCGTTATAACGACCATCCCGTAATGGTTCCGAGAGATGTTGTTACATCGAAGGTCTTCTATACATACAGTTTACATACTATAGTACAGTTTCAACAATCTTTATAAACTGTAAATATGCAACAAGGAGCTCCTAGATGAAGGACTATTGTGGCATAAGGAAAATCAGCCCTGGACAACATAGATTTTACCGTTAGAATATTAAACTTTATAGTAGACCCTCCCTACAACGACTCTTCGAAATATAGACTCTTTCTTTATAACGACCGCTACTGAAAGTCCCAATTGTTTGATTAGTTTGCACGTAATACTTTATTTATGTGACTTTTCGTTATAACGACTAAAATAACGCATACAATAGTACAGGCTGGTTCCAAAAGGATACACTCAGGTAGGTGGCACTTGTGACGTTTATGTCCTACCATGGAAATAATGAACGTAGGCTGTTAAGGCAAACTGCATAACTAGTTATTAAAAATATCGATATCTGTAATGCAGAAGACGTTTACCGCACTCTAGAAAAATGCACAAAATAAAAAGGTAAATTGTTTCGGAAAAGTGTTTCTGATTCGTAAGAGCTCCCGTTATCAAATTATAATCTATACAGATTTGTCACCAGTCACCATGACAGCACATAAACTCCATAAATGCATCTTTTATCTTACAATGCGCCATTGTTTTATGAATGCAGATTTGCAATCCATCAATTTAGGCACTCAAGGCAATTCGGACGTTATAGTCGCCCATGAATCTTCAGTTTTTCTCCAGCAATACATACAATTTAAATTTATAAAATATAGTTTTACTATGGGGACGTCCACAGATGATGGGGGGGGGGGGGGATCATGAAGCTATGACACTTTGTGACAAGGAGGGGAGGGGGTTACAAGAAGTGTGACATCGCACACATTGCAAATCAACAGGAACAACAAACAGTCAAACTTTCAGAAAATTAAAATTAAAATCTAAAGCGTTGGAGCTTTTTTTTTAAAGCTATATCTCTCAAAGTAATTAAAACTTAAAAACAAAAATTGTGTTGGAAATAAAAGTTCAAACCATCTTAAGGTGAAAACAACTTTACAATTTCAATATTTTAAACCGCTTTCCTGCCACTCAAAGGCTACCCAGTTATTATAATCAAATCAGGGAATTATATGGTAATCGCATTAGCATTTATTTTACATGAAAATCATCCTATATCAAGGCCCACACCACAGCCAAGGTTTCTGCTCGTTGTTATTATCTTGCACCTTAAATGGCAAATTTACCATTTATATCGTGAGAGAGATTATAGATACAGTTTGATGTCAAAAGATCATGCCATCCGGAAGCGCAGTAAATGCAAACTTTATTAGAAATACTATATGCAATAAATATTGTATATACTTGGTACAAGAAAATTGAAGTCTGAAAAAAAATAACTAAATTAAATCAAAAGTTTTTAAGTCTAGGGTCGAAAAGTGTTAGTAGATTGTGCATTTGGTACATTACAATCATGTATTAAAGCACGCTATTTGAAAATATTAGAGTGGGAGAAAAAATGCTTTATGTTATTTTTTCTTTTCTTTTCAATATTAAAAAACTGCAGGTAAAATATTATTTTAAAAGGTTTTCTTGTTTGTTTTTTCCTCACACTACCAAAATAAAAATATATACAAAAAAATTAACTTAAAATGATGGAAGAGTACTACTTAATAAAAATATAAAACTAGAAAATATGAATAAATCAATTTTTTTTTAAAATTCTTATTTTGTACTCATAAATTATAATTTTTACCTCCGACTACTGATGCCTATTGCGTAGTTCGTTATTAAACGCACAAAAAAAGATCACACATAAAATATTGCACTGAATTTGAATATATTTTTTCGAAGAGCATTGCAGCCTATATTCCACTCTCAGCACAGCAATCTCACACTTGTTTACGTGCAGTTCTTGCACCGCCCGTGACCCATTTCCCTTTCGATTGACCCACTTCCGGGACCCCCAACACAACAACAAGGGGTCCCCGAACATGCGAAGTGGCGATTAAGAAAGGCAGAAAAATACACACCGTGCCATTATAAATCGCGAAAAGCAGATGGTGATGTCTCGTTTATCACCGCTCTCCTGCTCCTCTACTACGAAGGTGCACTTCGTTTGGCGACCTATCCGCCTATTTGGGGAATTTTAATAGATTCGAAACTTCTCAATACTCTTTTAGTGATGACATTTATTTTGTTTTTTGCATTATCCAATTATAATATTTATTTCTGAATTAAGATTTAATTAAATTTGTCGAATTTTAAGTATATTTCGACCTTTTTTTAAAAATTTGGCGTCGTTTTTCGTAATCTTGGCATCATACGAAATTTTCAATATGGCAACCCTGTCTAAAACTTGTAAACAAGCGAGACTGCGACCTTCTCTTTCTTAGAAGGTAGGGGAGGAGGAAGATGCAAAAACCAGTGGCCATAAAAAAAATCGTCTGTCTTTTTCAGAAAAAAAAAATCGTCTGACATGCCGAGTGGAAGTTCAATGTTGGAGCTCTGCCCGAGGGACATCGACCGTGTTTTGGCGTTTTCCGAACGACATGCGCGGGAAAACTTTTTGAGAAAAAAAAAAGCGGTCAAGCGCTAGTCGGAATTCATCACAAACTGAGAGTTCATTACCTTTTTCTATAAACACTTCGTGCGTGAAATTTATACAGTACACACAGAACAGCAGTAACTTTTACATATTTTTATTTGGTGGTTCTATGAGTTGTACGTGTTATTTTAAGCACTTCGACAAGAAGTCAAATTAATAAACACTTTATTATGTATATTTTTGACATAATATTATAAGTAGATCTGAGAAGAAATATATTTGAATTTGTCCAAAAATATTTATAGTATGGACACAGGGAGATGTGACATGTAATGACAGTCAAATCATGTTTCTATTACAGTAGATCCTCGATATAACGAACCCTCATGGAACCAATAAGAGAGGTCATTATAAAGAAAAAGTAGTTGTAACGAAAAGTCGTTGTAACAAAAAAGTCGTAACCAAAGTAATAAAAGTTATCAAAGTAATATAAGTTGTAACGAAATGTCGTTGTAACGGGACAAAAACATTTTCTATTAAAAACTAATCAACCCAACCGATTTGGAGTTTTAAGTGGCGGTCCCGGAAAGAGAAAGACTTGGGAAACACTGTCTCGTAATTTGTATAATGTTCTGATGGCAAGTACACAGATGATTAAATTGATACTCCACTCCATAAACTTTCCTCACCACGACCAATTGAAGACATCGTTACAACTTTAATTTGCATCGTCCCTCTACACCAGTGGTTTTCAACATCTTTTCTCTCACATGCCCCTTGATAAAACTTTTCATTTAGGAATTAACCCCTTCTCACTCATCTACCTACACAAAATAAAAGTTCATTTTGTGAGGCAGTAACGTTCTTAAATTAGCTGACTAATTAATCAAACGACTCAAATTGATGACACTTACAGACTTTCAATTATTACATTTATTATCTTTATTTTAGGTGTTTTCCACCATTTCTAATATTATTTTCGCGTACCCCCGACCGGACCGTCACGTACCCCCAGGAGTACGCGTACCACAGGTTGAGAACCACTGCTCTATACCTCGAACCAAGGGTTCCCGGTTCAAAACCTCGCGATGGACTAGACTAAAGAATAGTAAAAAAGTAGTGATATTGCGATCGGAGGGTTACCAACTTCGCTACCAAAATACTAGAATGTCGTCCAGAACATCCGCAAAAAAAAAAAAAAACGGCGTGTATACGGGACTGGTGCACGATAAATCTGATCAGAGTCCAGACGTCTATTGAAGGCATTGGGTGCCAGCTCAGGTGTTGTCCTCGTCATCTGACCATGGTTAAAAAATACGAAGCATCGTTCCCGGGTCTTTCCTTCGAGATAGGCCCCGAACCGTCGCCAATAGCCCACTGTGCAGCTCTAGTGTGACGTTAATTAACCAAACCAAACTACACCTCGAATCTTTGATTGGCGTTGAGGATCGAACACTTGGGACTACGAGCTTGGTGCTTTATCGACACATCGTGGACACCTAAATTTAATAATACTCAACGTGTAGAGGAGGCTAATTAAATTTGTCACGTCTCATATGTCCTCGTGTTGGTTGTGGAGTGAAAGTTTGGTCAGTGGGGTGGCACTGCAGGTTGGCACGACGTTCTAAGTCCCCACCCTCCAATTACGAGCTCACTGTTCTAAGACTAGGATCAAACCCATATTTTCCAATAATGATCTCGGTGCTCTTTCGAATAGGCCACCGCGGGCGTTTCGGAAGAAAAGATAGATTTAAAATGAATATTATGTTTAAATTTATATGTTGTGTTATGAAACAAAATAAAATCAATTTTCAATACAATGAAAGACAGGAAAAAAAAAAGTTTAAGTTGTTCAAATTTCGAAGGAAGCTCACGAAGGGCATGCTTTTTTCTTTTCGTTCCAGCGTGCCGCCTGCTCGGAGGTTTTTGAACCGATGAATGCTTTGAGTAAATAACAGGCAAAAGGGCATGCCGCCAAATGAATGGGCTTTTTAAACTTTCCAGTCTAATTTGCCGTCTGGAAGGGAATTTTAAAGACCCATAATAAAGCTTCCGCCGCAGAAAGGAAAGGGGCAAGTCTGACCCAGGCTGTCTGGTTCGCGGTTTTTGCCCCCACGCTTTCGGCGGAACTGTCACCGGGAGATTAAAGGGTAGATGCCGTGTCCTCTCTCTGTGATAAAAGAGATTAACTTTTGCTTTGTTTTGTTTAAAACTAGCTAAAATACACGTTCCCTGCACGGGGTCAACAAAAGCAACCATGTACAATACAGCCGTCATAAGAAACGCCTAACTCCAAAAAAACATAACTTTACAGGGAGCAAGAAAAACAAAATTTATTACCTGCATCAGGATTTTGATACTTTAAAAGGTTTTGATAATTTAAAAGGTTTTTATTGTCTAAAAGTAGTTGTTTGCTTATTCAAAATTTTATTTTGATAATAGTTATATGTTCTCTCTTACCATGCCAGTTTACCATGTTTTGTTATATACAACTCATCGTGGATTTTGGGCCTTTAACTTGTCATATAGGGCCTTATTTTATCAAACTCCGCCTGGAACTGAAGTTAAGGCTATTATAAATTGAATTATAACTCACAAATATATTTAATTTGTTCTCATAAAAAGGTGTCTTTTTTTAGGGTCAAATCAGATTAACTAAAAAATTTAATTAAAAAAGATTTAAAGTTACAGCTTTTTAACTTTTGACGGCGCATAACAGCCCTGATAAAAAAAATAAAAAACCGAATATTAGCGGTTTTTCTATTTTTTTTTCGTAAAACGCTGGACTTTTATGACAAAATATCTGTATACAGAAGGGCCATTTTAAATTTATAATTTTTTAAAAACTATTTTAAATATATTAATTTCAAAGTTCTAAATGAAATAGAAACCAATACTGGCAGGCTTCTCTAACATTCCAAATCAAACGATTCCGTAATTTCCGTAACATTGCAACAAGACTGAACCTCAAACTTCGATTCAGTCAGCCATTTTTCTCCAAACTGTCAATTATTACATGGATGCTTCTTGTTCCAATCAACAGTTATATGAGATGGCCATTTAGAATTACAACATAAATTATTAAAATAGATGCACACAGTAAACAGTTATGTTTGGATAAATATTTTTTTTAAAAAAAAGTGTGCTGATTTCTTATTTGAAAGTTTTAATTAAAAAATGTAAGCTTTTTTTTTTCACTTTCAAGCACATATAACACACAGTAGGTAATCAATGCATGTTTATTTTTAATGAATAGATTACAAGAATTAAAACAAAGGTTTTATAAAAAGAAAACAGAGTCGGTATTTAATTTGTGCATTTAAGATATCTAAAAGTTTGATATTTATTTTGAAAGGAATAAAAAGCAATCTGAGCTATTTATATTTATTTCAAACAAAAAAATCATTTCTTAAAGGAAATATAACTTAAATAATTCAATTCTTCTTATGCAATGCGGATTATTTCACTCATTTATTGAAATAAAAGAGGAAATAAATATTCAAACATATTACAAAATGAAATAAAGGAAATGAAATAACCACAAGAATAAAAAACGCTTTCTCTTCCCAGGGGGTTACACTATCTACTGGCGCCATTATTTTAAATAATAAAATTACATACATAAAGATATTTTGAAGATATGATTGCAATTACATTTAGGTTATGAGGAAATACTTCATTTGTTTAGAAACCTTAATTTTCTAAGATTTTCTTTGCAGACATTTTAGGGATTTTAAAGATTTTTTTAGGACCGATCTACACAAGGCAGCAGATATGTAAACAAACTTAACCCTTTGGAATCGAGGAACATGTTTAATATTTACGTTCCTTTTATGGAACAGTTACATTCAGTTTCAGTTCTTTTTAAATAGGTATTCTTTAGCGTGTTCTTTTCACGTTTGAGCGGATACATACATATATATATATATATATATATGTATGTATATAATATATATATATACATATATATTATATATATATATACATATATATTATATATATATACATATATATTATATATATATATATTATATATATATATATACATACATATATATATATATATATTATATATATATATACATACATATATATATATATATATTATATATATATACATATATATATATATATATATGTATATATATATACATATATATATATATACATATATATTATATATATATACATATATATTATATATATATATACATATATATTATATATATATACATATATATTATATATACATATATATTATATATATATACATATATATTATATATACATATATATTATATATATATATATACATATATATTATATATATACATATATATTATATATTACATATATATTATATATATATATACATATATATTATATATATATACATATATATTATATATACATATATATTATATATATATATATACATATATATTATATATATACATATATATTATATATATATATATATTACATATATATATATATATATATATATATATATATATATATATATATATATATATATATATATATATATATATTACATATATATATATATATATATATATATATATATATATATATATATATATATATATATATATATATATATATATATATTTAAAGTTATGGCAGAAGCTGAATATTAATATCAGCATATTAATCCAAATTATGATCCTCCCTCTGAATATTAATCCAAACATATATTTAGTGGTATATGACATTTGTCATTTTTTTAAAAAAAATCAGGGGTTGTGAGAAATTTCAATCTGAAGAGTAAGTTTTAGATCACCAACATATCTGATGCTTCTAGGAAGACAAAAATAATTTATATTACAGTTTGTGAGAATAACTTTATAAACTGAAGAATACGATGACTTGTTAGGCGCCATTGCCACCTAACAATTTTTTTAGTTGACAAAATGTTCTACTTAGCCCTAATTGTAAAGTAATTTAAATTGTTTAAGCAAAGTTTTACTATATTTTTGTAATCGTTAAAACTTCCTTTTGCATAAAAATAGAAGCATGTTTTCATTGGTAGCTAAAATATAACCGTCTCACTGACAAAATAACTGAAAATATGAGAGCAATTATTGAAAGATAACGTTATGCGTCAAAAATGAGTAATGGCGACTGGGTGTAAAATTACGAATCTTAAACTGACATTTTGTGTTGGAAAATATGACTAACGACCTCTAATTTCGAACCCTGGTTCGGCTTGTTTCTTGGGATAATTTATCAACTCGCAAACCATAAAAAACTATCACGTTAAAATCGGGATTAAAACCGTTCATAAAAGTTTTTACATATACGTATAACAACTCGGAGCGTTCACATTCATTCCCTTTCCAAAAAGGGGCGAACTGCGAAAACAAATTGTTTACCGGAAAAAACTTTGTTTACTAAAACTGCTACTTTGTTTGACCTACCTATTGCGACAATGGGAAAGCAAGCAGACGTCGATTGTTCGGATCAAGGTTAAAGAAGAAGAGGAACGAAAGAGAAAGTGTCACTTGGGAGAAAACAGGCTGGCTTTTTCGCTGTGCAGACAAAGTTCGCACGATAAGTAAATGGCGCGTATCAGCGAAACGTTTCTATACGCATCCCGTTTAATGCCGCTGGAAATATCTATTGCCAGACAATGTCCGGGAAAAACCTTATGTTGGCATATGTAGTTTTCAGCTACTTGACCGATAAGGCATGTAATATGTAAAATAATCGAAGTGTTATTTTTTTTATAAATGAATTATAAAAAAAATCAATGAGTTATAAAAAAAATTCAATGAGTTTTAAAAAATAATCTAATGAGTTATAAAAAAATAATTCAATAAGTTATATAAAAAAATAATTGAGCTATAAATAATAATTCAATGAGTCCTAAAAAATTCATTTCGTCATAAAAATAGTTCCACGAGTTATAACAAAAATAATTCAATGAGTCATAAAAAATCAATGAGTCATAAAAAATAATTCAATGAGTCCTAAAAAATTCATTTCGTCATAAAAATAGTTCCACGAGTTATAACAAAAATAATTCAATGAGTCATAAAAAATAATTCAATGAGTCATAAAAATAATTCAATCAGTTTTAAGAAATTATTCAATGAGTTATAAAAAAAATAATTCAACGAGTCATAAAAATAATTTAATGAGTCATAAAAATAATTTAATGAGTCATAAAAATAAATAAATCAGTTTTAAAAAATAATTCATTGAGTTATAAAAAAAATAATTCGAGTTAAAAAAAAATTCAAATGAGTAATAAAAACAATAATTTAATGAGTCATAAAAAATAATTCAATGACTTATAAAATAAAATAAAATTATTCAAATGAGGCATAAAAAATAATTCAATGAGTTATAAAAAAAATAATTGAGTTATTAAATGTAATATATTTTTTCTGTTATAATTTACTTCACACTTATCGAAATTTTAGCAAAGTGGCATACTGAATATTTTATTTAAATAAAATTAAAAATGTAACAATTTTTTTGAAAAAATTCATTCTTCCAAAATAAAACCAGTCGTTATCTGTGAATTCATTTTTTATAAGTATATAAACTCATATTATTCATTATTTAAAAAAAAAAAACAGCTCATTTTTATTTTTGCATGTTTTTATATAACTCATTATGTTTATATCGTTATATCATCAAATCTCACAATTTTATTTTATTCTCATTCCAAATATAATCAATGTCGACTTGAAACTTGGCATATAATTCCGATGACAATAGAATTTCTATTAATAATAATAGTAACTAATAATTTGACTTAACATTGAAAAGAGCACACTTTCGATCAAAGCAATAACAGCCCCACAAATGACGTATAAACAAAACTAAGTAAACACCAATCATTAAAAAAAATGCATATATGGTAATTTTGAATACGAATTAAGATATCCTTGTACTCCGAAGGTTACCAACTCAACTGCATCAACAAATGAGCGACCACTCTAAAAGCATGACGGCAGCCTTTCATCAAGAGATCCACATCAATTTGATGCCAACATCCTTATTGGAGGACGACTCGCGGACAATTTCCAGAAAAAGAAGTTCTCCATCAACGCGCTGATGGATGCGTACATTCATCAATCTGCGATTCACAATCGATATTTCTAGCATCGTAATCGCGCAATTCAGACCACCCACTAGGGCTTTTAACGTGAGGCTTTTGTGTCGCAACCGATCAAGGAAATTTCATTTGCCTAATGACCACCTAATAGCCCGAGTTGGAGATTAAATTTCAGAAAGTGGAAATAAGGTTTAAAAAGATTTTTCTTTAAATAAATTGACTCATAAACAAATATTATTTAAATGTAAAGTGTAATTGGTGTATTTCCCTCTATTGAAACACGCCGAGTACAATGAATTGACAATATATGCAATTTATGTTAATTGTAAGTTTATATTTCTGTATATCTAGGTAGAAAAGGGTCCAATGTTCAAAATCAGCGACTTGTGCGTTATATTTACGAATTACTTCAAAATATTGAAAGATATAATAGACAACGGGAAAATGTCCTTTAACCCTCCAGCGATCAGCAAATTAGTGAAACTAAAGTATAAAGTTGTTTTCGCTGCAAAACCAATTTTAAATTAAAATTTTGATATTTTTAAAAAAAATTGATTATATTTCAATAGAAAGCTTTTAATTTATACCCAAATTAAACAGATTAAAATATATATATATTAGTTTAAAAATAATGTGTATAGCTGGAAAATGTGCATAGCAGGTGATCGGAGGATCGGATCTATTAAATTATATTCCAAGCAAGTACATTTTCAAAAAGACCACTGCTAATGATATACTAAGATAATGCCAAGTAATTGGTGGAGTTTTAAAATAATTATGTCCTTCTCCCCCGCACGTGTTTCAAATCTTCACTCAATAAAGTTATGCATACAATATATTTATATTAAAAAACACGTTGTTCATAAATATTATAATTAATGCTAATTTCAGAATTTAAAGTTCCCAAAGTCTAGAATAAGAAATTTCCCCAAATATATGATAAATAAAATATTTTAAGAACGGATAAAAATAAGTTTTTGAAAACCAAGTCCTTAACAAGGACTATACTAGCTTTGAAAAATTTTAAATACGTTTTTTTTTTCTTTTTCGAGTTGAAATAAAGTAGGAAGTACCATCTTGAACTCCTGTGTATTATATATATTGCGTTACAATGTGGAAACCCTAATTTCGAATTAAAAATAACGCACTTTATTTTAAGAAACCACATAAGTCTGTGGTTTTCTAGTGACTCCTGTGGTTTCTCAAATCAGCTACTCTAAAAATAAAATAACTGTACTTATTCGACGCTTGAAAGTTGAATCCTAGAGCTCTTACACATCAATGAGATTGTGAGGGCACAAAGAAAATACTCGGCCTAGCAGAGTCCGAGTGCCACATTATCGAAAGAGGAAGAAATATTTATTTTCCCAAAGCCAAGAACACTCCATTCTCCCTTTTTATATAAAAAAATGCATTTTCGAAGGGAGCTTAACTTTATGTAGGGTTTCTTTTCTTCGTGAGAAATGTCATTCTAGAGTTTGTAGTGCAACAATTCCTATTGCCTTACTTCAAGATTAAAGACGGGTTTTACTTGATTTCAATACCAAAGAAATAACGTACCACATATTTAGTTCATTTGTTTAGGTTTTTGTGGAGATAATTTTTTTTATAAATTTTAAAGAAAAATAGTTTACATAAAACAAAGTGCTTCTTTTTTATTTTACACGCGTTTAGATAATTTTTAAACGAGTTTTAATGACCGCAATCTTAGAAATATCTCAAGTATGTCGGCACAGCGATTTTAATTTTTTTTTTCCAAATTGAGTTATTGTCAATTTTTATCTAATTATTAATCGAATTATAAATCATACTTGATGGGAACGCGTCTTATGGACACCATTCAGGGTCTGATTACCTAATAGGCCCGCGAAGCCCAGGCTTACACTTTAAATTTTTGAGGGGTCCCAAATCACACATTTTATATAAACATTTTACACCCCAAACATAGTTTGTTACTAAATTTACCTTTTAAAAAAATGCATTACAAACTTCAGTAAACAAAATTGGTCACTTGTATTATTAAATTTGTTCAAATATTGGAGAGAAAAATCAAAACATACATGAACATTACTTATTAAAATATTATTTTTATTTTTCATTTTAATGTCAATAAGGTATTAGGGCATTCAAAAGTTGGATTCAATATTCCAGGGTAGCAATGGGGCCCCCATTTAAAGTCTGGCTTCCCTTACTGCAATGTCCTAATCGGGTCCTGACACCATTAGCTTGTATACCAAATTAGGTTATAATAGCATTACTCAATTTTGAGATATTATTCGCAGCCGCACATACAGGCCAATTTTTAAATACTTTTTTTTGTTTGGCTGAGCTCAAAACTGGCAAAAAAAAACGAATAACCGACATCTATATTAACAAAATTGAATGGCCATAATATCACATGTCAAGACTGTCATATTTCCAAGACTTAAAATACATCAGTGGGAACTATAAGTATTACAGAAATAAAGATTTAAAAACGTTATTAGTATGCATAAAGATTTTCTTTTACAACAACCATTATGAATACGGTTAAAATTGAACAAACTTCGAAGCTTTATCAGACTTGTCTGGTGCTCTGACTATAATTTTGAGACTGAACAAGATGCTCAAACATACCAAAGAGTACAAATAAATGGATGTTTATCTTACGCAATCGAATAGCCTGTAATGTGCTAAACCAAATCCAAAATAAATTGGCTGAGTAAACAGCATGAGCATCCGACAAACAATGAAAGGTGGTAGAACAATTACCTTGCCCTCCATTTCCCTTTCTAATAAAACACGAGGAGAAAACAATCGAAACGGGTTTTGTCCCATTAAGGTGATTTGTGAGAAAACGTAAATAATTTTTCTTAAATACATTGACTCGTATGCAGATTCCAATATTTGCAAGTTAATTTCAAAGGCACAAAATGTGTTTAGAACGAAGGAAATAGGTTAGTTCGATAGAAAATTCGAAGGCGAATTCAATGACGTAATAATCTAATTATAAGAAATTTTGAACAAAACGTTTTGAATGTTTGCACCTCATATATAAACAGTTTTCAACGTCTTAAGCCGGGTTTACACAGCAACACAGATATATATCCGAATTATATAGCAGTGCTACAAGTTTTTGAAAACGCTATCCTATATAGCTTGGCTATATAGTCCAAATCAAGAGTTACCCATCGCTTGTCAGTAAGATCAAAGGGAACTAACTATGTAGCTGAGCAATGCGATTTTTGTTGTAGCACAGCTAATATAGCTGTAGGTCGAAGACGTACACATGAGCTCTAAAGAAGTAAATACCGTGCTTGCCATCTCGAAGTCAACTGGTTGACTTTTCAGCGAGTACATACCAACTACAAAACTTTTTACTCGGTCTACAAACATTTTTAGTCGCAGCTATGTAGCTCGGCTGCAAATACTCAGCTACATAGCTGTTTCGTTATATAGTGTAAACTCGGCTTTATAGATTGAGGCCAGAAGACTTCTATCAAATATCAAATGAATAGACTGATCTATTCCACTGGCCCAGTACATCAGTATGACTTTAAAGAATGACATACGAACGAAATTGCAAGACTACTTAGTATTCCGCGATCAAACGTCAACCTACTGAACCAAAAATCAATTCATGCGTGGCTATTAACATTTCTTCTACTGCAAAAAAACTAATGTATATCAATTACGAATATATTTCTCCGAATTAGATAACAATGTTAATTGCGTTTCAGACCTTCAGAGAGATTAATCTGTCTCGTGCATTGTCCAAAGATTATTCGTTTACTTAAGTCGAACAATCGTACGAGTTACGCTTGGCGGACTATGACAGGATGGTTCCAAGGGCATGGAAAGGTGAGAGAGGCGAGTGTGGAAGTGGGTTTTACTCTTCTTTAGGAAAAACAGGCAATTCCACTTTTGGTTTTGGGGAGACTTTTAAACCTGGAGTTTCGCGGAACCCTATCGTAACGTCCTTTGATAAGAGAAGAGGTCGTAATTCTTGACGTCGGTTTAAAGGAGCTAGATTGCTCTGGAAAGATAACAGTCATGATTCCGCAACGAAAAGTTTGTGGAATGGCTTTTCTGCCACAAAAAAGTTTGTGGAATCCGACGGCAATGAACGGGCAATGCTAGTTTACATTTTGAATTGAATTTTTATCGAAATAAAATTTTTGGTTTCAAAATTATTTTTTTGCAAATGTTTTGTTACACACAAGAGAATTGAAACGTGGCATGAACCCTCTCAGGGATAAGCAAAATGTCGAATTTATGTGAGTTTGTTTCCACTGCAGGAGAGTTTAAATTAAATTTTAAATACATTCCTTTTTAAAATAATAATTTAATTATTTTAGTGAAAAGGAGTTCACAAAATCCTGCAATGTTTTAAATTTAAAAAATATTTCAAAAATTCAAAATATATTTCAAAAATTCAAAATATATTTAAAAAATTCAAAATAGAGATTTTTTATGAACTTCTAAATTATTTGTATTGCTGCGGAAACTGGTATTATGCGAACGATACGCGTTCATGTCCGTTAGATGGTTAAAGTGGTTCTCAATTAGCATTAAGCTGACCCCTAAATAAAACTAAAATAAGACCGGAAACACCTTTCTTTATATATGCTCATTTTAGTTCCCCTGCTTTCTGGGCATGTATATATTTCAATTTTGTTTGAACATGAAAATAAATTGAAAAAAAATCTGAAATTAATTCTATAATTTATTTTAGTTTTACATAGCCTTTACTAAGAATATGGACACAAAATCCATTTTAACCATTATTCAATGCATTTTAACCATTTTTCTTTATGACCCCTCGGCCCATCTTCTAGAAACCACTGGTTTCCCTTTACAGTATAGGGAAAAATGTAAAGTGAAAAATAACTTTTTTTCTGAAATGTTGTTTTAGATCAAATATACTAAAAATAATGTTTTACTTTTTTTTTTACTCATTTAAATAGTATATAATCGACAAAAAAAATGTGTGCTTTAAAGTGAAGCTAACTAAGCTTCTGAGAAAAATTCTACATTTCACTTGAACAGCTGTAAGAGAAAGTAAGCAATGAAAGCGTGCCTATGTTAATTGCTTCATACTGGCTTCAGCCACTTTTCTGATAATTGTACTAGCAACTATTTAACAACACATCTTGTTCTAAGAGCATTTGAAAGCATATTTAATGACGGATATAAAAAACAATTAGTTATTTTCCTTGTTGAATATCTTGCATGCTTAACATGTGGTAGATAGCGTGCCACGTTTCGCATTCAAGGGTTAACATTCGATGTTTTCAGCTGTTCAGGAGAAAAATCGCTCTTATATCAAAAACAGACATAAAAGTCTACAAACAAACAAACGCAATGAGACTTCCAGGTGTAAGGAACACACAAAAAAAAACTTCTCAAGGCCAGCTCTCCAGAAAGCACAATCAAATCCTTGACGCCGTAATCAAATGGGCAGGTGGAGGATGGCCCCAAACTATTATTTCAATTAAAATATTCATCAGGTAACCTCGAAACGCACAACAGCTGCACCGTGACTTTCTTCGCGACATGACCGGATGACATGTTGACTAATTGCTTCTCGCGCCTTGTCGCTTTACGAGATCACTTTTTGCAATGAAAGAACACGCGGGCGCGTCTGAATGAACAGGGAAATCGATGGTTTACTCGAGTTACGTCGCTCCCGCTACCTGAGACACACTCCCACTATGCAATCGATTTTGGGGAGCTAAATTGGGAAAGTTGTACTAGTAAAGGGCCACCAGACCAGACGGGAATATGGCCAAGGCATTGATATATAGAGAAGGCCCACAATGGTGTAGGGGGTGTTTTGTGTGGGTGGGTTGGTTAGTGGAATTAACGTCGCACTCAGGGTTTGAAATAAGCCACGGCAGCCGCGAGTTACCTTAACGTTGTCGCGACAATTATTGCTTCTCACGGCAAACATTGCTGGGAGTATTTGCTAACTCATTTTATTTCCCCGTCATCATTTCATTTCATGAATTCAATTTTTCGGCCTCAATGATTTTTTATTTCACCCTTACCCTATTCCGTCATAAACTTCAAGCCATATATTTATTTTTCATCCATGAGCAGAAGATAATGGATAGTTGTTTCAATCACACAAAATATAAATATCAAAGATGTTCTTGGAGTTCAAAGGGTTAAATTTGTATTCATGTACCAAGAGACCCGTCATAGCTTGGTCGGAAAAATCGGAGAGTTGCCAGTCAGTTCTAAGAATATAGAATGTGAAAACCCATTTCCTCCTTATTAAATTTATATATAAATTGCTAATTACTTTATAAAGACAAATAAAATTAGATTTTTTTTCTTACATTTCCTTTTTTAAACCTTTACGAAAGGTATTGGTATTATAAAGGTATTTTTATGAATTGTAATTGAAATGAATATGTTGACTTGGCTCATGACTTTTACAATGGAAAAATAGTCAACAGTGCCTACAATCTCACATCTACTTTTTTAATATTACAAAATATATAGTTTTAAAAATTTATATACTGAGGCACATGGGTTCTGAATTTAAAAGAAGTTACTACACGATTATAATTTGAGACGTACGGACAATATCAAAACCATACAATTATGGACTCAAAATTTAAAATGAGTTATAATAGTTCTGAGGGATTATAATTATATTACATCTACTATCTATCTATTTTTATAAGGACATTATAGTTATGATATTACAGTCTGTGGTTTTCAGATGTCTTTATTATGCCTCCTTTTAAAATTTGAGAGAATAGTTCTAATTCTAAAAAAACCGGGAGGATGAAATTGTGCTTGTAATTTTGCGAATATTTCTGAGATTACAATTAAACCTAATTTTAAATTTTGAAGCCAAAATTACATACCTGTTTTGTTAAAAATGTTTAAACACATGACATGATAAATCAAAATATGTCATATTTTATTGAATAATTCAAGGCAAAAGTTTATACTGAATTCCAATAACATATTTTACTTAATATTTTTTTTATTTATTATTTCGAGATTTGTAAAATATGAAGTAAAATTGCTTACAAAATGCAGCATACGTTATAACCTTCTTGAGATCAACTATTTTTAAAAATCGCGTGTGTTGCTCTTAAAATACAGTAGGTGTTGGTATTATCGTATTCAAATATTAGATTTACAAAAACAAATACTAGAAAAGTAAGGACACAAGTGATAATAGTTTAAATTTTACTAAATTGAATAAAAAGCAACTCACCCAACTATTTTTCTGATTTAGAGAGAGTTGTTAAGTAAATTGGACTTACCTAGGAAAAAATAAAATAAAACAATTAGTCATTAAACAATACATATTTATATATGCATATACACATATCATGTTATCCATTTTGTGCGTGAAAATTATAACACATATAAAGGTCTTGCAAAAAACATAATTATAAAAAAAGTACAGTAGTTTTATAGGAAAATCAAAACAGTTAAAGAAGGCTTTGTTATCGAAACCAGTTAACATGTTTTCTGATACATGGATTTTGATGAACAGATGAAGAGTGCTAGGAAGTTTTGTAATGTTGATGTCTTTTCAAATTGATTGTTTCCTTAGATTGCTTTACAAGAATTCGATTATTTTATAAATATTTCATGTATGATATTTATACAAAACCAAAAAAAAAACGGAAAATCTCTTGACCTCTTCACTATGTGGTCAAAACTCCGCACAGCTGCTGAGGCGATTCCCAGGAATTCCAAACTCTTCCATTACAAGAGTTTTGTTTATGAGAATTTTTTTCGAATATGACAACCCGTCAGCGCAGGCTTGTCATTAACAACCGAAGCGGCCCGTCATTACGCGAACACGTGACCCAATCCCAAATACCCGCATTGCATTCCGGCCTAAGTCAAGAAATACTCCAGGCTAAATTGTGGTAAAAGAAAGAACTACTCGTTATTTTCTCTTGCCCATTACAACGTTCTCTGATTGGCAATTGCCCATTGTACAGCTCTAGTGCAACGTTTATTCAACCGACAAACTGATTACCAGGGCCGTGATTGCCTGGTCTGCTGGAATCGGGAATGATGTCATCTGTACGGTAAGCCCTCGACGTTGGACAAGGACCCAACGGGACTGGTTTAAGTTAAAAGTAGAGAACATATGTTTTTTCTTTTGTACTGGTTGCATTTTACCTCCAAGACGCTGGATTAGTTGGTTGAATTAACCAATTAATCCAGCCTCACAGAGAAAAAACGCAACCGCCACAGAAGGAAAACGCGAAGACATATTACCAACTATGAATCAAGGCTTCGCAATCCAATTTGTAATTAAGGGTTAAAGACAACCCCAGTGTAAAAAAGAAAACAGTTCCCAAAAAAGAACCGATTAAAAAGAATAGTTCTTTAGGCATAGGAACAGTTTTGCAAAAAGAACGCGAAAGTATCAACACTGGAGGCATCTCTAAACGCACATCTTTTTATTACCAAAGACGGCATTATTAGTCAGTGAATGATGGCAACACCACCCTTTAGGACGTTCTTTTTCATGGTCGCCGGTTCATTTGCATATGCGACTACAGTTTTTTTAACGTTTTTTTTTCCCTACCTTCAGTTTATTAGTTATGCATATCCGGTTTCGCGAATAGTGTCCGAAGACTCGGGATGCAACATTGTATACAATATGTTGTAAAAGCCTGTCAGATTGAATGGGGGAATGAATTAGAGAAGGTAATAAATTGATAATTGCTTACTATTTTTCTTCGGGGTCAATAGTTTCTCCTCGAAAACACCTGGCCAAAAAAAAACTTGACGGTCCGGTAAGTTCTTTAGATTGGATATCTAACTCAACTTTTTTCAAATGGGGAGTGAAAGGAGTTTTCGGATACCAAAATTATTTAGTATAATTAATTTCAAAGAAATGAAACAAATTTAAACACTGCATTAACGAATTTCTTTTAAAGTGGGATCGAGATATTTGATAGATATTTTGAACAAAGCACATCATTAAAATGTCTTAAATATAGTAAATTTAATTGAAATTATATAAAAATGTTTATAATTCATAAATTTAAGTGAAACAATATTTAGAAACTTTTATGTTGTATTTAATTTGTTATTTGATAGAATTTGTAAATGTTTATCCTTCACTTCAGTTGGAGGAAGTCATAACCTATAAACGCTTCCATTTTTGTATTAATCTGTACTTTATATTAATCTGTAATGTTTAATCTCTTTGTTTTGAACCTAGCTAGAGCATTAATTTTTCTATATGCACATTTTCTTTATGAATATAATCGACTGCATTTTATAAAGTGCAGTTAAAAGGTTTCAAGGAGGGCCTCTAATTTTTTTTTACCTTTTAGGACCCCACGCAATAGATCAAAGGGGAGGGGAGAGGATAAATGACCATCCTGGTTAACGCGGCCTATCTTCCTCTATAGGACGGTAGGTCATTTATCCTACCAGCTGATTCCCCGTAGAGTTATAGGGTGAAATCGCACAATAGCAGCTAAGGGCGATACTCCCCTGCACGTGGTACAAAGGTTAGAGGGGGTAATGGATTAACAATCGGCCTGATCGATGCGTCCCACTTTCTTTTCCACATGATGCTATGTCATTTCCTCATAGGCTGACTCCACGATTGATTAGTTATGTAGCCGGAAGCGTATACTGCAGCCATAGGCAACAATCCCCACCCCCAATACGGCTAGGTATAAAGGTCAGGGGGAATAGGATGTGGTCAACCTTCCTCTAGACTATGGTATGTCATTTATCCCCATTGGATGATTCCACGTGGAGTTATGAGGGTGTAATCGTATACAGCAGTTGGTCAAAACTCCCTCCCCACTTGGTACAAAGGTAAGAGGACGGAATAGGTTAAAAAGCGGCTTGTTCGAAACGTTTTGCCTTTTTTCTACACGATGGTATGTCATTTATCCCCATATGCTGATTCCACGTGGAGTTATAAGGATTTTACAAAGGTTTTTTACTATGGACTGTGTGCCCGTACCGAAAGGAATTCACGTCAAAAACAAGGGGACGTCTACCAAAAGTCAAACTGTTGATCCCCCAAACTAAAAATCATCTACTAAAATACAACCAACGGCACAGGTCAACACTTCTCCTCGTCTCACTACCGCCAGAGGGCGCTCGTGACATTGTTATTATGTACAAAACTTAGTAAGGACGAGGCTACACGAAACGCCTCACCTGTGTAGCATACCAGTTATTATAATCATTACACTTTTGAAACAGACGAAAAAAAGAAGCAAGGCAACTTTCTCTACAACTTTTCCGAGGTTAGAAATAATGAATGAATGAACAGGATTTTCTAAATACATACGCAGCGTAAAAACTACACAGAAGAGTCGCACTCGAGTAAGACACGAATGTGTATATGGAAAGGGAGAAATTATAATAATTCGTGCAAATATCATTTTGCAGGTCCAGGTGTTGGGTTCCACTGATGAAGAGTTCCTGTAAGATTTTGCGCAATTTCTTTGATGGCCGTTTGCAACATATAAATTGAAGAAGTGATTTCAAACAAAGAACAGTGTATATTAGGTCATGAGAAAAAGAATTGATTGACATTGAGATGTCTGACGACATTATAGATTGGGAAAGGAGAGCGAATAAACAATTCGCAATAAATGTTTACTAGAAAAAAGTATTTTTTTAATTGCATAGATCCATTCCAAATATTTTTATTATTATTAAGGTTAGTTTTTATATAGTGAACAAGATATACATTTTGTCGCCAATCGTTTACTGTAATAATAAAAGGGATTATGTGTGTCTGCCTTTGGCACGCAAAACCTTATCTTCACAGCACGGAAATATCCGAAATTTTAACTATAAGTACTAATCAACCTTTATTGTGTACCAGAGAGCCATAATTTAAAAATTTTAGTTATTTATATTTTATTTAATATTTGAAGTTTCCATTCAATAGAAATCGTAACGCTGTAGTGATAGATAACTGCGCATGCGTGCCCTTTTGACTTAGTCTGTACAGTTGGGACTTTGGGGAAGTTTCGACGGGCACAACTAATTTTTGTTTTTTTATTCATAAGCCTTAACGGATTCCCCAGCAGTTTACTACATACATTAAATGTTCATGCGCATACTACATTCCGTTTTACTTCAATTGAATATTATTCATTAATTAAAATAGAAATTGAAGTACTTGGTACCAGAGCCACGTATATCCATTTTCAAAACAATTCAGCATAAGGCAAAAGAAACTTGCTTTCAGATAGGCAACTTGCTTTCAGATTCTGTTAATGAAATATTCGGTATACGAAAAAAGTGGTCTTGCACATTTCTTACTTTTAATTAATTATGCACAAATGTTACTTCCTCGTTTGAAGGTTGCTCTACACATTTTAAATCAATTTTTACAAAATGCGACTTACGCAATGCGCAATCTGGTGTCGAAAACAAAAAGGAGAATATAACAAATCGATTATACAATGGAGGGAAAACAAACACATTCAGCAGACGATAAATTATTTTTATATGTGAAAAGATATGGAATAAAACTCATGTGCTTTTCTTAGTCCGATTGATGACATCAAGTCCATAAGTTCATTAGGGAATGAAAATCTGAATTCCATATTTTCAGCCCCAAACGACTACTTGAAGGTGGTACTAGCTGTTTTTGAAAAGGAATGTGCCATTGTCCGGTGCCAAAATGGGCTGCTTAAAAAGGGTGGGAAGCTCCAAAAGACTGCTCAAAGGGCTTATCAGCTGTATGTATGCAACGTGGTGGTCCAAGGTTTTCTTATTTACTATTAGAAAACGATGAAAAAGAATCCATTCTTATAAAAAAAAAATATACATTACATTAGAAAAAAAATTCACAGGGTTGCTTTTTCTTTTTAACGGCATTTAGTTCGTCAAGGTATCAACATAAAATATTTTTGGGGGAGGAATTTACATATGCTGGTTAACGGCTTTGAGCAGAATTCATATGTAGAAAGGCGGAATTTGTATATGCCCGTTCAAAAAGAGACGACATTGAGTTCACACTGTCAACCAATGAAACAAGCTTATTTTCATAAGCAACGATGAATTTATAAGGTGCGCTTTCAACATCTATTCAAATCACTTAAAGACCCCGATATTATAATTTTTTCATGGAAACAATACTTTTATTACCCTATATCTTATACAGGGAAATATGTAGAAAGACAAAAGTGTTATATAACAAACATTGGGAACAAAATGACACAACACCAATTTTAACCAGATCATTTCAATATAATAAACGGATATGAAACGAATATTTTTTCAGAGCATTAATAATCAATGGAATTGCATCTTTTAACAGAGTTTTTGCTGAATAATTCCATTGCCCTATTAGAAAAATGACGGAAATGATATTTCCTTTCGAATAATAACGTAAATGATATTTCCTTTCGAATAATAACGTAAATTCGCGTTCAAATTTATACGAAAATTTTATTTTAGAATATGATTTTTTTTTCAGGTATTGCCAGAGGATTGATTAAGCGGTTAAATGGTCCTGATTCACAATATTTAGGGGGGGCGGGGGCGAGGCAATTTGTAACTAGTATAAGGGGATTAAAAAAAATTAATTTTAAGAAATTTAATTCGAAGAAATTATCATCTTTTTTTTTTACCACAACTTACATGAATATAAGTGTTGCATTGTTTCTCTTAGTTAACTCGTGACAAGAAAAATTTATAAGTGTATACATGTAAATGTGTAAGATATGTATGAATGTAATGGGTATGCATGCAAATGTAAAAAGTGCTTAGATTTGACCTCCCCAGATCAATGTCTTTTAGGAACCGTACGAATTATGTTTACTAGGGAAGAAACTGGGCTTGTTTACGATGTGACAAATGTCCCATTCATTCCCTAATAACATTTTATTATCAAGTATAGCTTAATAAAGGTGTGTGTTATGTTGCTTTATTGACCTTGTAGAGCTGCGTTGCTTTGATAAGAATGTATTCGTGGGTCTCTTCAAGATATGTTTCAAATAAACAGATTGCGTTTTGTTTACATTGTTTATGATTCGTCGGGTGTTTTTTATTAAATGCGAGTCGTAATGGTAATCCATTTCATTTTTAAAAGTTGAGGTGTGTTTAGATGCGAGGTTAAAATTACTTTTATATGCGATAGCCAATTTTTTTTTATTGAGTTCTTAGGATATATTTCTTATGTAGAAATACCTAAATAAACGCATTTTTTTCCAAATACCCAAATAAACGTGTATTTTTTTTAATAAGTGTTTACAAAAAAAAAAAGTGAAGTAAAATTGTAAATTTTTGTAAAATGTTTAAAAATTGACATAAATTATAATTTTGAAAAGTAAAAAGAAGAGTAAGAAGCACTTGAAGAAAAAGAAGCACATGGAGCAATTTGAAGCTAAGATGATTGGAAAGTGTTCAAAGAATTCTTATTGTCAGGTTATATATATGAACTTTGCTTTTAAAACAATTAAATACCCTTGCCTTGAAATCACAATTTTTATGTTTATGTTTATTTGCTGAAGAAAAAGTGACCGTAATGAAAGAGCATAAAAAAAGCTTTAGAACAATGGAATGGAATGTTCTTCTGATATGCATTAAACTTCTCACGAAATCATGCAAACGTTTAGAGAAAAACATTAGTTAAAATTTTCTTTCAAACAACAACTCATTTCAAAATGGAAAAAAAAAGTTATCCCACTATGCGTACTTCAATTAATATAATTCGTTTTTTATTTCTTCGATTTTTTGAAATTTTTCGTTTTTTTTTTTTTTTAAATATTTTTAAATATGCCCCGATAAGGGAGAAATTTGAAATTATCATAGAATCGGATGATTAGAAGCAGGCGGGTGAATAGTATCAGTTTTTCAGAAAGTTGTTGTGACTTATAGCGTTACTCTTGTCGAATGCAAAAATTATGAAAAGATATGCTATTTAATCTGTCATTCGAAGAACAAATCCATTCACCATTGGACTAAAATTGGCGCAAACAGTGGCGTCAGAAGTAGTTTATATGCACAGCTGATAAAGTGCCTTCCCGACATCACTGAATAGGGGACCCCATTTACAACACGTCTTTGCAATTCAGTTTCTGGATTTTTGGCTCGACCTCACCCAAACACATTAAAATTTTTAAGTATATATATTTTTTTATATTTTTTTTATACTTTATTATAAATACTTAATTATATTTAGTCATTTTTTTTCGGGTGAATAAAAGCATTGATTCTATTTGAGATACTAAAAACTGTAAACATTTAAAAATTTCTCAATTAGCCAACGTTGTTTCCGTCTTGTTTAATATATTTTAAGAATAAAATGTATCAATAAATGAATGAACTGTCAATTAAGTTTTTCTTAACCAACCGTCAACGTTAACTGAATCGTCAATTAGCTTAACCAATTGCAAAATTTCTTTCTTCTCTCAGAGGGAGAAACTGTGCAATCATTGATTTGTCATTAGATATTTTTATTGTTACCAACTTTATAATATTTTGTAGTTAGCTACTTTTTTTTTAATATTAAAAAGATTGTTTAAAAAGTAAATAATCACCTTCGAAATCAACTAGCGAGATTATAGATATATAGCGATATAGATATTATAGCGAGATTTCAGAATCGAAACAGAAGAAGAAAAGAAGACGACTAATCCTATTCACAAATACTTGGGTGTGAATATCAGCAGTGCGTAAATTTAATTTTTTATGCTCTCAAAGCAAAATTTTTATTGAATAAAATGTGACCATGATGGCTTGTAATACGGGCCACCATCGAACTTTGAATTTATCTTATATATAAAGCGGAAATCTCCAAAATCTGTCCGGATGTTGGTTTGTTTGTTTGTTTGTCAGTACAAAATAGGCTCCGTGACTACAAAACGCAGAGCTTTGAAATTCACAGAATAGTTAGTTCAAAAAATAAGAATTTTAACGTGACTATTTTCGAGTTTCTACAATGTTCCATTCGAAAGTTATGACAATTTTTAGCATACGTCAGCAAAGTTTCACGAAGTGGCAACAGTAAAATCAGTTAAAATCAACGGAGAAAAGCGAAAATATAATATAAAATAATTATGAATCAATTAGAATGCCGATCTTTACACGAAATACTCCATAATTACACAACGTAGCTTTATGAAATTTACAGAGAAGTTTACTTGAACAATTAGACGTTTTTTGTGATAATGTTTAAGTTTGTACGATGTTCCGTTCGTTTATTATAACTATTTTAATGTATTCCATTGACTTAACATTGCTGATGATATCGTTTGCGATTTTAAAGAATTTTCTTTTCGTTTTTTACAGTATAAAAATGACGTCATAAGTTTGGTTTGATTTAATAATTACTGAAAATATCCGCACATTGGGCATTTTGCTACAATACGGATTATTGCAAAAATTAAAATAACTAGAATTTTACCTTATGGAAATGGTTTACAGTTGTTTTTTGTCTTTTGTTTTGTTTGTATGCAGGTTAATTGTAACTACATTTGATTGTCTAAGATCGAACTTTTAGAACAATACTTTCATAATGCGAGTAATTTGTGTATTAACGAATTATTAAACGAAAAAAATTCCGCAGATACCAACTGCTAATTGAGATTTTTTTTATATTTTATGTGCAAAGTAATATTTTCTTTTAAAACATTAAATGACGAACATTAAAAATGAAATTTAGAATTATTTAACGTACATGGTGAGTTTATAATATTTAACCGTTTGCTAAATAATTATGTCGCCAAGTTATAATAGTTTATTCTTTGGATTAAGTGCGCTTTGGCTTTAATTTACTGTGGAAACTTACTAAGTATTTTTATGACAGGTATTTTTTGATGCAAATGCAATAACAATAGTATCACAAAATCAAAATTTTAGATTTTTTTTTTAATAAAATGTGTAAATACAGAATTTTTATTACAAATGTTCCGGAAATAAAAATAATTACTCAAAATTGAAATAGGTGGCTATTCTTCTGTAATAATAGTATTCATTGGAATTCTTTAACACATGGAACACATGAAGAAAAATGTGTAGTATTTTAAAACATACAATTTTTTTTTGTATTTATGCCAGGAAGTTAAGATTTTTTTATTAAGAATTTGAGGCAGTTTATTTGCAAAAAACGTTTAGATTTATTCTGCCTGCAATGTACATTTTTATGTTCTGTATTCCAAAGGTCAAAAATGCAAACTACTAATTAGATACACAAGTTTCTGGTCGAAGAGATTGCAAAGAAGTAGCCAAAACGATACATTGGAACAGGCATTTGGAAATAGTCAAATCAAAATTGCAATATGGGAAACGAGAAATTCTGATTGCTTTGAAAGTTAAATCATTGAAGTTCAAGATCAAATTTCCTAATTTGGCCATCTTTACAAACTTCTGTTTTCGGATTTTGCTTTCTTTTTCACTTCCATACGGCTTAAGAACATTTCAATTTCGTAATTGATTTAGAAGTTTCATTAAAAATCCCGCTTGAAGGTAATGCTTTAAAACTACAATTCAATGAAACTCTTTTTGAAGCTATTTTTTTTAAATAATAGAAAATTTACGATTAAAGCGTTTTGTTTATAATTTAATTTAATAATTTTTTATTTGATAAAAATAATTCGTAGTTCTACGTAAAAACTTATTCTTATATAAAAAAAACCTATTATAATAAACATTATTCTTCAATAATGATGACAACAATAATTAAAATTTCATCAATTAAAGTAAGCATTGAAAACTAAAATATTATAGTAATGTCCTGATTAAATTTTGACATTCGTGTTAAAAAAATCGTTTAGGTACAGACCGCGCTGTATTGGGCCCTACTCGGTACAAAGTTCAGAGAGGGAGAGGATAAATGATCTACATGGTTGAAAGGGTTTACTTTCGCTTACACGATGGTATGCAATTTATCCATTAAGGGTGATTCCATGTTGAGTTATGGAAGCCGGAAGCGTATACTGGTACACTCCTCCCCATATGGTACAAATGTAAAAGGGGGAATGGGTTAAAAATCAGCATGTTCAAAGCGTTTGTCTTTCATTTACACGATAGTATATTATTTATACTCATAGGCTGATACCACTTGGAGTTAATGATTTTACAAATTTCGTTTTTTATTATGGGATTTCATGCAACTATGTATATCCGTACAGAAATAAAATTCCTATAAATTCCTAAAAATATTTTTGTGCAGGAATATTTAATTTTTAAAACTCCATTCCTTATGACAGATAATCTAGAAATTATTGGATTTTTATCGGTGTATTAGCAACCAAATACTATAAAGATATTTTTACTTCTTTAACTTCTAATTTATTAAAAATAAAGATATTTTAAATTTTAATTTATGAAAGAAACATTATTTTTTTAGTAGAAATTCTAAACTGGTATATGCGATAATCCCTGGAGGAGAGGAAATGCATATATTTCTTTCATTTGTCGTTATTTTATTTATCCTCGTGCGAAGAACGGGTAATTTTGCTAGTTACTTATAGTTTTAAGTGTACAAGAAAAAGGCTTAATATGGCTGTGAAGTTCAAAACTGCATATATTCACACGATTCTATAGTAACCGATCGATTAACCTAGATATTTTTTCTAAGGCTCCCGAAAAAAAGTTCACATGACGCAAAGAAGGAACGAGCACCCCACAAACTGAAACCGCAACCCATGTTTTAAACAACAACAAAAATAACTTACATCCAACCGCAAATGCCAATTTAAAACTTAAAAGTCTTCCACACAACAAAGAGAGCGTGGTTGCCAAAAGAACGTCATCGTGTACGTCAAAGGGTGGATTGCATCATCTTCGGATAAAAGAGCGATGTCGCAGCAGCAGACGATCTAGCACGGAAATGTCAATTTTTTTTTTTCTTCTCGCCTTCCGATGACAGTAGCGCGCGCAATCTGGGAATGACGTTTCTAAATTTAAACAAATAATCGTTTGCATATTTCCGCAACCGTAACCGGAACCCCCGACGGAAGAAGAGAGTGACCGGAACTCTTCCACGAATTCTGATCGGAAAACGATTTTAAATTGAGCCGGAACTTCTCGATTGGAAGGCAGAAAAAAAAATTCTTACGTCAATTAAAGATCAAAGAACTGCCACATTTAAATAAAGAGCGCCAACGCCTTATTTTGATTTTGAGTTCGTTCATAAATCAGAGTTTAATGAACTCAGGAAGACGATGAATAAAAGTTATCTTTTTTTTTTTGCTTGATTGATTGATTGCAGTTGTGATTAGAATGACGATTTTTTTCTCGTGTCAAAATAGAACTCGGTTCCGTAACAATTTCAGAAATTAACCACGAATAAATAGTAGTTTTTTATGACTGTAAATAAATATGTATAATTTTAACCCTCTTGTGCATGATTTTTTATGTTTTAATGAAATAAAATTTTTTTCGTTTTCTTTCTGCTCCTCGACCGCTGCA
The DNA here is from genome assembly GCA_963932185.1 of Troglohyphantes excavatus. Taxonomy (NCBI): domain Eukaryota; kingdom Metazoa; phylum Arthropoda; class Arachnida; order Araneae; family Linyphiidae; genus Troglohyphantes; species Troglohyphantes excavatus. The sequence goes on along the minus strand of OZ010666.1, from coordinate 64,326,695 downwards.
AAAATATAGAAAAAAATCCTATGTGCCTATTTAATTAAATAATTAATTAAAACCGTTGTGTAGCATATATGCAAATTCCTGTGTAATTACTAAATTTTTTTTCAAAAAGTATGAAAATATAGTTAAATACAATCTACATACCTCTGGTATTAGCTAGTATTTTTTGTAGAGCCAGATTACACTTCAGGGTAATAAAACAATCTTCGAAAACTTTTCACCTTCACGAGCCAGTTTTAGAAGAACAGACCTCGAAGCAAGTAATTCCCTTTATTACAATCATTTTTATAAAGATAAGGGACCTACGGGCGGTTATAAGAACCGGGTATATGGTTCCCTACGGGACAATACTACAATAGTTAACATAAACCTCAATATATGCCACTAGTGGTCATTTTAAAGTTGCGTAGCATATATGCTACACTATGCACTATAGGGTTAAATATGTTGACAGGGTGATATATAAAAATTAAATAATCTATGTACAAAAGACCATGAAAAATATCGTTAAAGCCGTTTTCGAATATTTAAAAAAAAATCGAACTATTCCATTTCACGCTTTTTATTAAAATTTGTTGCTACCTATCATAGGTTACCAATTATTTGTATTTACAGACTAACAAAACAAATAAAATATTGATTGCAAAATATACTCTGAAAAACAATGAGTATTTTTTGTTGTGTTATTCTAAGAAGAGTATTCTAGAAAAATAAATCGAATTCTCGGAGAAAGATTTTCAGGGAATTAAACATACCTTGGAATTGTTCCAGGAACGAATTTGAAAAACAAATTTCGGACAGTTCCTTTTCTTAAACAAGCAGTATTTCTTTAAAATAACCATAAAAACGTCTCCCAAACAATAAAATGCGATTTAGAATCAGGTTTTCTTTTCAGTCGGTGAAAAAAACACTCTCTGAAATCTTTTCCACGAGGTGTTAAATCTTACTTTTCTTTTATTCGCCGCGTGCAGAGAGATATACATCGATATTTAAATGCTTTTCTTTTCAAACTCACACAGAATTTGTGGAAGATACTGCAAAGGCTAAAAAAATATCTTTTTGTCAAAAAACACCTTTTTTCACACAACTTTATTGTATTTCAACACTTGACGACCAGCAATATCCATAACAATAGTTAAACACACCAGATAGTAAACGATTTCGTAAAAATTATTAATCTCATCGGTAACTATAGTACTGCCGTCATGAGAAAAAATGTCCTAAATCCAAAAGTAAACCTTTACAACAAACAAGAAAAACCATATTTATCACCTACATCCATGTTTTGATACTTTAACAGGCTTTTATTGTCTAAGTTGTTTCCGAGTGAAAAATTTTATTTTGGTAATATTTATATTTTTTTACCATATTTTCTACGTACAACTCATCATGAATTTAGGGCCTTTTTAGTATTTACTGTGTCATACAGGGCTTTTCTTTTTATCGAAAACCGCCTCGAACTTGGAGTTACGCCAAATAAATTTCACTATAACTCACGTCATTTTCGTGGTCATCGGCGAATCTACCGATGACTGGACCCTTCGCCACTGCTATAACTCATCATTATATTTGATTTAAGGATTTTTAATGTCTTAAAGGTGTATATTTAAAGATAAATAGAAGAAGCTAAAAAAATGGATTAGAAAAAAATTGGAGTTAGGACCTTTTAACTCATGACGGCAGCGGCAGAGTAGACCTTCCTTTCAACGACCCTTTAACCCCATTTCTTATTATGAAGTCCCAATTAGTTTATTGGCTTGTATGTAATAATATTTTGTAATTCGTTACAATATAACGACCTTTCGTAATAGCGACCACTTCCTACGGGTTCAGTGGGTAGAGGAGACTGTTGTACCGAAGGTTTACTGGTATTACTATAAAATTACTTATACTTAATCCAATAACATATATTGCGGAAAATTCCATAGTTGCTCGCAGTGGCGACTAGTCCATGGGGCTGAAGGAGGCCAAGTCACTTTTTTTAAAACCCCGGCACCAGTAATTTTGACATATTTTATATCTGATTTAATGGAAGCACGTTATTTAAATACAGTTTTTTTACAAGCTAAATAAACTTTTTTTTTAATATTATCCTCTGATATTTATACGTTATTTTTATTTATTATTGTCAATTACATTTCTGGTCGATTCTTTTTTCTCTATTAGTCTAATATTCATGCATGAATTATTCTGTAATTCGGCGCCACTCATTTTTTATATTCACGAGTCGCCATTAGTTGTCTGTAAACCCAAGTTGCAAGTGACGGTCCTTCACTTACATTAACCGTTTGCACTACTAGAACATCTTGACATATGCTTATTTCTTAGGAACAGTTATTCCTCTTTCTGTTTTTTTTCCAGAATTTTTTATGTTCATAGAGGACAAACATAGTCACCTTTTAGATCTGGCAAAAGGACAATTCGAAGAAAAAAATATCTATGTTTTTTAACGCAAGATCATGTCGTTTTCGTTTAATTTAAAGAACAGGGAATCAAAAGTACAAATCGTTATGTCATCGCCTGAGATGCTGAGGGTTAAAAATTGGAAAAACCCCGTTTCCTAATTAACCTATACATATAAAGAGTTCGTTCGCAGCAAAAGTATAACATTAAAAAAAAAAAAAAAAAAAACTTCAAATTTTAAAGTAGACCGTGTAGTTTTAATCATAAATGCGCTGAAGTTGAAGTGTAGGGTTAAGTTGATCTCAAAACACCGAATCGCATTGAAAATCGCGCGTAGATTTTTATGGAGCGTAATCAAAATTGTTATGAGAAATTGAAACAAGTCAATTTGGATATAAATATTTATTTTAAGAGGAAGATTGTTCTAAAATTCAAATCACATAAGAAAACTTTTTTTTGCAAGTAAAATTTTCAGGGAAGGTAAAAGAAGTTGTATGCCACTTTTTAAAAATAAAACTAAAGAACTAAAATTTATTAAACTCTGACGTGAAATCGTTATATCTCTATAGAAAAAGGATTTTCGTCATATTCCTTATCAAAAGAGTTTTTTTGGAATAGATTTTTAACGATAAAAACCCAGTAAATCCACAGAAAAGCGTATTAAACGAAGATTTCATCCAATGGTATCTGTTTACACAGCGCCTAAAAACGAGAAAGAAAGACAATCTGTGGAATAAAAAGTCAAGCTCCCAGATACAATCTTTTTTTTTAAATAAAGTAAATAAAAATATATTCTAAGATTGAGTTTCGTCTGGGCAGAAACTGGAATTTAATTGGTTTTCCTTGGGGAGTATTATTTTTTTTTTTGTGGAAATATAACTGGTGTTGTTTTTTGACGTCATCACTGACTGCAACCGAAAAGGAAATTTGAAAAGACAAAAAATAAATTCTGGCGAAGTAATTCGACTTCACTGAAAAGAGAACTTAGCCCAAAATCATTTTCTTTTTGGTGTGTGCAATAGGAGCTTCCTATTCAAATGCATAAAAACACATTTGATAAACTTTTGTAAGACATCACGCATCTTCCTTAAATATTCTTATTTATTGCTGACAATTTTTATAGTGCTTATATAGATGTCATAGGAACTTTAGAACGTTAGAAAAGTCATTTTTGATAACTTTTTAGAGAAGGCCTTTAAAACTCAGTGGATTGTAAAAAGTGTAAAAACGATTAAAACACATCAAAATTTTGTCACGACAAACACCAGTTACTTTACCCTATATTCCATATTAGTTATTAGAAAATAAAAATACCATGAAAAATGTCAGTAAATTTCTTTAATTATTTTTTAAGTAACAATAGAAAAACAAAACAAAAAAAACCTCATGACAATTTAATATATAATCGAAAAAATTATTGTAAAAAATATTTTATAAATAACTGTATTGGTCTTTGTACAAACTAAATGCAAGAAAACACTAATTAAAGATGCCGATGGATGTCTAAAAAAGCTTCACGAATTTTTAAAAAATCGGGTGTGGCTGTGTCAGAGCACAGCCAAAAGGGTTTTGAATGAAAATGTTGAAACGTCATTTCAGTATAAATACAAATATAGATTGTCTTCCAACAAAAACCTCGCCAACAGAAGGAAGAAATTTCAAAAAACAACCCTATTTTCTCCCTTTAAAGCAGAAATGACTTATTACTACAACCGATAGATGGCGCTATGGTGAAGAAATCGTCCAAAACAATGCGCTGCGCAAAGCTCGGGCAACACCGGGTACTTCCAACTAGTTTACAAAGAAAGGTTTTTAACCCACTGACGTTCACGCTATTTTAGCAATTGTTAAAGTTGTTTTCACTAATGGAAGTCTAAATTTTTTTTCCTAGGCGTGCATTTTGATATTTTTACCAAAATTTTTAATCATTGTAAAGAGGTAGTTTTTAAGTTATACCATAAAAAATTAGATTCTAAAAATATTGTAAAATGGAGTATTTATTTGAGTTTAAAAACTGATGGAAAATTTGAAGATCTCGGAGGGTTAAAAAAAAATCGTCTTTTTAATTTTATTGACCGGTGAACTGTAAATGCAGAAATTATAAAAATGTATGATAAAATAAAACCACCTTCCAATTGACCCATAGATATGGCGATCCCTTCATTTATTTTTCCGCATATAAGTTATGAAGCAAAAAGTATCCTGTAAAAGTATTTATACCGCATCAATATGCTCGAGGCACTGAAAACCATGAATAGGAACACTATTTTTTGGCATAGAGCCCGTATATATGCAAAAAAGCTCCAACCCTCACGTAATTTAATGGAACTTTTTTGCAGAACTACGACCAAATACAGTTTGTTGAAGGAACATGTAAGTATAAATAATAAATATTGACACAGAAAAAAAAATCGAACTCTCTTCTACAAATGGGTTTGTTTTGAATTTTATTTTAAAAAGAACAACAAATAGGAAATAATACAAAATGACTGATATTAGAGGAGCAAACATTCAAAACGTGTTTCGTCACATGAAGGTGGTACGTGGGAAGTACGTGGGACGACCAAATACAGTTTGTTGAAGGAACATGTAAGTATAAATAATAAATATTGACACAGAAAAAAAAATCGAACTCTCTTCTACAAATGGGTTTGTTTTGAATTTTATTTTAAAAAGAACAACAAATAGGAAATAATACAAAATGACTGATATTTGAGGAGCAAACATTCAAAACGTGTTTCGTCACATGAAGGTGGTACGTGGGAAAAGGCAAACAACGCATTGGCAATCTTGGCGAGTTAATCTCATTGGAATAAAAAAGGTTTTGAGTAAATAAAATAGTTCAGTTCGATAGAAAATTCGAAGGCGAAATCAGTGATGTAATTAATCTAGTTTTTAGAAATTTTGGAGAAAAACACATTTTCAATGATTGCTCTTTAATTTGTTACGTGATAATTCACTCATAAGTACAAAATATTAATGATTTTTTAAAAATACTTCCAAACATCTCTTCAAATTATTTTATTAGCAATTAAAATAGCTTATGTATTTGGCATTAATTTTACTGCAGATACGTAATAAAGTTGAAAATTCCAAGTAAAAGTACTTTTATTATACTTGGATACTATAATCAGTACAAATCCTAAAGGAGAAACAATACTCATAGCAGTTCATAAAGCAGCACATAAGCAGCTTCATAAAGCAGCTCATAAAGTGTATTAAGGACAGGGTTGTAAAAAAAAACGGTTTTTTTTCAATGGAAAACCAGCGATATATGAGTATTTGTGGTTGTTTATTTTCAAGGTTTTGGGTTTCTGTCCGGTTTTTTTTTTGGGGAGGGGGGGGGGGGGGTCATAGTTTTTGGAGTAATTTTAAGGGTTTGGGGTTTTTATTTCAAGGGAAGTTTTCTGTTTATTTGTATAACTTATACTTTAGCAAATTTTCAAAACTAACATAGAACAATTAATATTTTAAATCGGAACTTTTTAACAGTAAGTGAAGTTGCAAAAATTTAAAAGTTCATTAAGAATAATGAAAGAAAAAGAAGTATTAATTAAAAAAGATGTGTTGAAATATGTCATTTTGTATAGAAATTTTATTAACTTTTAATTGTCAGTAAATGCAATTTTAAGTTCAATTGCACACTTGGATTTTTTCAAACCGCACCCAAGTTTTTTCGGGTTGGGCAAAATCATAACCCTGATTAAGGATGAAAGTGTTAAACATGTATAAAAATCAGGTAGGGCTGTGTGAGAGCACGACGATTGTCAAACCAAAATTTTTAAGTGAAAAATACGTCTAACGACCGCCAATTTCGAACCATGGGTAAAACCAACGTAACCATGTGTGACATAGAAAGAGCAGGGGGAACACTAGATGAAAAATAGCTATAATAAATTTGTTTGTAGTGTTCAAATCCTTTCAGAAATAATCACTCTGATGACAAAAATATCGCCAACAAATTTTACGAGACACCGCCACGTGGCGAGAATAGAATAATAGGAAGAAAACCTTGGCGATCTCTTTCTTTAATTCCCCCAAGTAGAAACGGATCGGACGTTAACGACCACTTTGCGTCGTAATCGGCTTTTATTATCCGTGTCGTTATTTTATAAGTTCCGCTTTCGGCTGCTCCCCCGTCAGTGACTATTCTGTACCTCAACAATCGTTCTCGCTCTCCGGTTGGCTGATAAAAAAAACGAAAAAAATACCCCCCAATAAATGCAAACGTTCTCAATATTATGTCACTTTGGGTATATTCAATTATATGAACTTACAGAAAATATTGCTTTATGATATTTTGTCAAAATAGTGTATTCTATTTTAATAAATCAGTTGAAACCTTCAAGTATATGTCTACAAAATACTTTGAATATTTTTGGAATTTTTAAAAAAAATCCATGTTTGACGTCAAAAATAAGTTATGTAGGGTTACTATACACTATAGGGACAGTTATAGAGTAATCCATTACAATATTATAACTCCGTGGTTTGGTTAATTAACGTCGCACTAGAGTTGAACAGTGGGCTATTGGCGACGGTTCGGGGTCTATCTCGAAGGAAAGACCCGGGAACGATGCCTCATTATTTTGGAACCATGGTCAGATGACGAGGAAACACCTGAACTGGCACCCAACGCCTTCAATAGACGTCGGGGCTTTGGACCCCGATCAGATGTATCGTGCACCATAGTCCCGTATACAAGCCGTTAATTTTTGCGGATATTCTGGACGACTTTTCTAGTATTAAGTAGCGAAGCTAGCAACCCTCCGATCACAAGATCACTACTTTTGACTTTTCTTTGTCAAATTCATCGCCTGGCATCGACCCACGAATCTTCGTATTCGCAGCTGAAGCCTTTAACCGCTGTGCCACGGTGTCTGATGACAATAAGTATAATTTCTTATTTCTTCAGTCATGAAAAACAGGCATACAATGGGATTATTTTAATAATTTGATTAAAGTGGTGAACGTTGCTGTTTTCGTTTCTTTGCCCAAACTCAAAAGTTTTAAAAAGTATTCGTACATTAAAAATATTTATAATATAGATGAATTATTTAAGATATGGGACACATATTAAATTTTTTTCTTAATTTTGCAGATTTCATTATAATTATTTTTTTACATCTGTGTGCAAAGCATATTAACAAAATCACATGTTTAAACATTTTTAACCACTTTTTTTAAAATTAAAATTACAAAAAAGTTATCTTTCTTATTTTCGATATAAGTCAAGAAAATAGTTCCTGAAAAACTATAATTTTGCATTTTTATAAACAAAAGAATGAATTTTAACAAACTGTATTTATAATTTTTTTTTAAATACTTTTAAAAAAAATTCTATTTTTACTGGTCAAAGTATTTTTAAAAACATACTCTAAAATATATAAGCTATATATTACTAATACATAAAGGCAAATTTAAATAATATGTTTGAAAATACACTGTATCAAATTTTATGCAGTTTTTTCAAATATATATGAAATTATACAAATTTAAACTTGATCAAACGTTTTTTTTTTATTAATTTTGTACAAGATGAAATATTTTAAAAGTCATCACTGACAAAAGTGAGTTCAAAGTTGCAAATTCAGGCAATTTTGTACTAAAGCTTAATATTGATTCGCATAAAATAATTAGTAGTACTTAACATAGAAATATAATTTTGGTGTCATTAGACCCAAAATAAAACGAAATATTTTTTTAAGAAATAAAATATTTGTGGATATTTTCGATGATTGTGTGTCCTCCCCTTAAATGATTCAAAAAAATAATTTGCACAAACTCAAAAAGTGCATAAACACTAAAAAAAAAAAAAAAAAATAGACCCGTGTAAGTTTCCATCAGCCAACCAGAGAACGTGTTCGGTTGTCGATGGCGTAATATAGGCGGTAATAACATACGAGAGTAATGGAGAGTAAACAAATAACTCCAGATGCGAGTCAAGAGACCCCAGGGAATATAAACTACGGAAGGACCTGCTACATAGACCTGCGGGCGATCTCAAATATATATATATATGGGTTTTAAATGCATTAAATGAGTAGGGTAGAGTAATTCTAGGAGAGTCGGTTTAATTGTGAAATAGGGGTGTTAAATAATACACAAGGTAAAACGAAACCTTTGAAAGGAGAGTAATAGCTAGTTGAATATTTGATTTAATTTGTGTTTTGGTCTATTTTGTGTGGATCCCATTATCTATTTGGTATCCCATTATCTATTTGGTTGTAGGATAAGTTTGAGATGTTATTATGATATTGCAAATGAAACTGGTAATTTGTGTAAATAAATTAAATATTTGGAGTTTTCGAATAAAAGACGGTGATTCCAATCTTAGTGTTTTATAAAGAGCCGGCGATCTTTCTCTTTTAAAATGGTAATATATAACATTATGATAAAAAAAAAGTTGCAATATATATATATCAATCGATATTTATAAAAAAAAGTCGTTAATTTGAGTTCTTTGACTGCAGTCACAGCCGCCTTTAGCAGACGCGAGGGGCTTTCAACTATACACAAAGATTTGCTTGAAAAATGAGGCATTCAGAGCTAAAGTGGATAAAGTCCATAAATTATAGTTCTGATATAATCAAGGTTAAAGTTTATAACACTAGTTTAATCCTAAAGTAATTTATAGGATAATTTTATTTTTATTGTTAGTATGAAGACTAACTTAAATATGGGTCATAATTCGAACATATACACCTTTAACAAGTATTAATCCGCAACAAACGACTTTTTTATACTTGATCCACTTCAGCTCTGAACGCTTCAAATGTCGAGCTATAAACTTATATTTATTTCTTACATTTTATAGAAATACTTCATTTTTAAGTGTTTTTTTTAATTTTTGGTAATAAGTATAAAACTTCTATTTTGTGAGTAGCGTAAAGAGTAAACTGTTTTATGAATTATTTCGCTGGAAACCAATAAATTTTAATTACTCGTTTCTTTTCTCGATTCATATTTATCATATGAATAGAAAAAAGAAACGAGTAATTAAAATTTCAGCTAAGTTTCGTCTTATTCGGAAAAATAAGCGCGTAGTAATTGCAAATATTTCTTTTCGCATTTAAATTTTTTCTCGTAATTAATCTAAAATAATTTTGAAAATTTAAAAACCTTAGTCAAACATTGTTATCGAAATGAAATTAAATTATACATAAAAATCGAACTTAGGAATTTTCAAACGAATGAAGTATTTGCTTTTCTGTGCGGGGCATGTGCAAAGGCACCTTTTGCACACCCAATCCAGGTTGCAAAAGTAATTTGTTTTATATATTTTTTATTTAATATTTCACCTTTCTTTAAAATTTAGAAAGTGTGTTCAGCTAGAAAAGATAAAATCTATCAAATATGAAATTCTTTGAGAGAGATATTTAACTTTGAAACCTAAATGCACAATATTTAGAAAAATAAAAGTTTTTAATATAGTAATTTTTCAAATAACTAAAATAAAATAAGTCTTTCATTTCAATTGAACAAATCAAAACATGCCAAATAATTGGCCCCAAAAAAATGCTTCAAGAATGGAAAGTTTAATTGTTCTGGATTTTTAATTTTATATCCCGATTTTTAATATATATCGTCCTAATTTAAACAGTCTTAACACGTTTCAATAAATTATCCGAATTTTAATATGTAAAAAATCCACCAGGAATTCACGAGTCTTTCCATCGGAATAGATTTCAAAACCATCGCCGATAGCCCATTGTGTAGTTGCATTGCCGCGTAAATTCAACCAACCAATAATAAATACAATTTCCAATTAAAATGTACACTGTTTCTCAAGGTATTATATCAATACAAAATACTCCGCATCCTCATATTTATATTTTAAAAAAAAACGTAATTTGTATGACATTTTTTATAATACAACAGATTGCCAAAGCAGGCACGGAATATGTTCTACGGAGTATATACTCCATAAGTATACTGAGTATATACTCCATTATACAGAGTATATACTCCATAAGTATACAGAGTATATACTCCATAAGTATACAGAGTATATACTCCATAAGTATACAGAGTATATACTCTATAAGTATACAGAGTATATACTCAAGAAGTATATAGAGTATATACTCCAGAAGTATACAGAGTATATACTCCAGAAGTATATAGAACATATACTCCATAGGATTATATTCCACACTATTCAAAATTGGTACAAGGGGTAGAAGTCAAGGGATACAACAAGTGACAATGCATTTTGTAAAAACGCAATTAAGACAAAACAGCTGATTGCAGTAGTTGATTCTTACGCTGCTAGATCTCAGCTCATGACAGACATTTACTTGTATACATTTGCCACCAACATTTTATATGTATTACTATCTATCCATAACATCACTCAACTCTATTTTTTTAAAGTCACATGTACCCCGTGGCTTCTCAGCCCCTCATATATAAAGAATAGAGTCTGTAGGTTTGTTTATTATACAAATCAAAAGTTTTATTCCGAGCTTGATGAAATTTTTGCACTTGACTTTCAAAACAATAGGAAGGTCACTGTCTGCATGAGATTTCGAAAAAACACCTCTATCCTCCTACTTATCCTTACAATCAGAAATGTTTTTTTACAGAAATCGCCAAATGGCGCCACGGTGAAGAAATCGGCCAAAGCCCAGGCAACTTCGAGTACTTCAGCTAGTATTCAATGAAAGAAAAACGGTCACGTCCGCTTTGTTTTGACAGTCACTTTCGGGAGCCCTTGTTTTCTTCCATAAAACCATTGTTCTTTCCAGTCACGATAACGTCACTTCACTTCTAGAATGACTCTTTCGGAATGAGGAAGGAGGAGAGGTGATTGGAAGGAATGGGAATTTCCCGCCCTTTTGACGAAAAGAACGAACACACAGACGATAACTATGTGGAGATGATATTTCAGGCAGTTACCTATTACCCCAGGGGATCCGAGAATTACGATCGATTGCATTGAATAATGCAACTGCAAGTACATAAAAACATATATAAAAACATGCTTTGCGCATTAAACATTTCGGAGATATATCTTATTCGGAGAGATATCTTAATTTGCATAATGTAAGACAAAATATCGATTTTGAGTTTTCTGTAAAAAAATATACAGTTAGTGAATATTGTTTTGTTTTCGTGTTAACTAGCAAACACCAACAGCAGTTGGCCGCCGAGAAACAATCTATATGGTGTGCTGTTATTTTATAAAAAATCAGAAACAGCTATTAAATTTTTTTTAATTTCATAAAACTTACCTGCAATGCGCATTTCCTTATATGATAATACGTGTATGAGATATTTTATTTTTAGAAACAGATTAAAGTATTTTCATAAAACATGCATAATTTATTGAAAAAACATTGCCTGCATATTTAAACTGTCTAGGGGACAAAATGTTATACTCGGAAATAGTACCAATAATGCCGATTATAGCATTAATTGGCAACCAACTCTCCTTATACTTGAACGTGGCGGCTCATGACCCCGGAAAGTAAGGGGGTCCGTATCCAGATAGGGTCCGTAAGGCCCATAAAAGATTTAGGAAACTGCTCATTTTTATTTAATAATCCCAATAGAAGATAATAGAAACTCTTTAATATTTGTCCTACAGCATACCTAACCACCCTAAGTAGGCAAAGTTTGAAAACAATTCCTGAAATACAACAAGCTAGACTAATTTTCGAAATTAGTATTTGGCATCTGAATTGAATTGTCGGTTTTTAAAAAATGAGGGTCCACACACGGCCCCCCCCCCCCCACAGAGGACATTATAGTCGCGTAGTATGATTTAACATACACAAACTCCCTCTACATGACGAGTATCCTGTCTTCTATTGGACATAGCGGGAATCGAACTCGAGGCCCACCTATCCCGAGTTCGCTGCCATGTCCTCCACCCTAAAAATGATTATTTTCGAACTCTCATTTAAGGCATCCCTCCTGGAAAAGCACCCTGTACGAGCCAAACCTACAGTACTTACCATAACAATATGACGTTAGCAAGTGGGATTACTCTATATAAATAACTCTAATCAAAAGTATTGTCTGCGTCAGCGGTTCCCAATTAAGCCACGGACCACTAGTTAAAACTAAAATAGGACCCGGGACTCCTTTTTTCATGTATGCTCATGGAAGTCCTATGCTCGCTTTCTCGGTTCTCGGCATGCATACGCTTCAATTTTGTTTGAACTTTAAAATAAAGTGAAGAAAAAAAAATTGAAATTAATTTTATAATTATTTTTAATTTTAAAAAGCTTTGACTCATAACATGGGCACAAATTTACCCAACAAATACATAGAAGAGATAACACCCCAATCAGAAGTTTCATGACTTTTAGCCTCTCTTACTTGTACATTAAACACTCATTTAAACTTATGAAATTAATAGTCACGTGTTAGAGTTTCAAATATCGCTTTTTCAGAAAAGTCGCCAAGGGTGACCATTCAATGCATTTAATATTTTTTTTTAATTGGGACCCCTCGGACTAGGACATTGACCCACGGAACCCCGGGGTTCCGCGAACTACAAATTGATAATCACTGGTCTCAAGCGGTCCTCTACCTGTGGTACGTGGCGGTCCGGTTGGGGATACGCGAAAATATTATTAGTAATGACGGAAAACCCCTAAAATAAAAAATAATAAATGAAATAAGTCATTTAAAAAATAAAAGTTTGTGTCATCAATTTGAGTCGAGTGATTCATTTGCCAGAGTATTTAAGAACAAAGAACAACCTTTTTTGTGAATAGATGGATAAGTGAAAAGTGTTATGACATACGAGTTTGGTTTGGTTAATCAACGTCGCACTAGAGCTGCACAGTGGGCTATTGGCGACGGTTCGGGGCCTATCTCGAAGGAAAGACCCGGGAACGATGCCTCGTATTTTTTAACCATGGTCAGACGACGAGGACAACACCTGAGCTGGCACCTAACGCCTTCAATAGACGTCGGGACTTTGGACCCTGGTCAGATTTATCGTGCACTAGTCCCGTATACACGCCGTTAATTTTTGTGGATGTTCTGGACAACATTCTAGTATTTTGGTAGCGAAGTTGGAAACCCTCCGATCTTAATATCACTACTTTTTACTATTCTTTAGTCTAGTCCGCGCAAAGGTTCGAACCGGGGACCCTTTGGATTCCCAGCTGACGCCTTAATCCACTCGGCCACGGATTACTCTATGTCATATGAGAGAAGGGGGTACTCATAAATGAAAATTTTTTTTCAAAGGGTACGCTAGAGAAATAAGGTTGAGGAGCCACTGGTCCAGGCGAAGGCAGTTTCCGCCATTGCCCACACAAAAAGGGATGCGTATCTATTATAATCGAATAAAAATCGATAAGATTCCCGGGGAATTCAGATCGATAACAACAACCAAAGTAAGAATTAAAACGGGAGAAAAATCGACTTGAGAGTCTCGCAAACAAACTCCCACGAAATGGGTTTTATCCATTCCCCTACCACCTATGCAAAACATCATTTCCGATGCCAAAGATATAAGATAAATAAAACATCTCGTCTCCTTTTTCAGAGATAGCGTGCCTAGCAAATCCATTTTCTGGTTTCGTCGTACCCCGAGTATTTGCCAAGAGCAAATATTCCCATTTCCTAGCGATCGTTAAAAGGGGTATTTGTCGGGGGATGGAGACCGACGAGTACCAGATTTTGAATTTTAATTCGGACCCTTAGCAAGGGACATTTCATAAAAGTTTTCCCGTTCCGTTTCAACGGAAGTAATTCCCCATTAAAGAATGTCTCTTGAAAGAGGGTGAACGGTTGAAAAGTAATTTCCAAAGTGAAAAGATTATCTTTTTTTGTTTGCCGTTCCATGAAGTGTGCGAGTCTGGTGCTCTTTTCGACGTAAACAAGTTGTTTTCTGTTTGTTTTTGCTCAGGTGTGCGCCAGGTTATGGATTTCGTGTTTGGAGGGACTGTGCCCAAAAATACATCGCACATTGAAAACAATCTAGTCTTTTTATAGATCACATATAAATCGAGATAGTTTTTAATGAAATCTGCACAAATACAACGCTCGAACATTTTTAAAAATGATTTTGTGAGTTTTTTTTTCTTCTCAAACCGTTATAGAAATGTTAAATATGTTTAGATATTTTACTTTTTCTACATATAGAATCAATTTGTATTTCGCCAAAAATATAGTTTTTCTTTTTGCTGCTTATCCACTTATTATTGGTTAAAATGCATCTTAAATATAGGCATTCAAAATGGGTTTCAATGGAAATTTTTTTAAAAAAAATAACAAAAAGCACTACAATTAAGCATATGTTAGCATGAACAATATACAAAAAATATAGGTAGAAATTGAAGTAGGGTACACTTTTTTAAACCTTCAATTCAATTGGCTTCAAGTCAACAAACCGCCTTTATCAATCCAGAAACTACCGTTAAGAGATCAGTATCTCTCACTCCAGTATCAATTGTGCTAAATGGTTTTAAAGTGCCGGTACGTAACACAAGAAGCCCTTTATTTCTAAATTTAAAATCAGAATTCTATACTATTTGTCTACGTTAAGATTTTGCGTTGTTTTCAAATTTAATCAAATAGCTAAAATTACCCATTTCCAAAAAAGTACGGATAAGAATATATTGCATATAATTTGTGGAAAAAATATGGAGAGAGAGCCTCACTATCATGCTATATCATACCAAAGTACTGGACTAGGCATAGCTCCAATCTTACATTCTATTACTTAAAACAACAAATTTACCTTTTATTTAAAAATAATTTCGGTTGTTAATTGAATAAAATGCTATTTTTAACAAAAATATCACTCTCAGTTTTAGGGTGAAACTATCTAATGTTTTGGTAGCAAGTAGCCCCAGAATGTCTTCAAATGTTTCACACCCATTTCAACTGTACTTCTTCTATACTAGCTTGTTTTGGCTCGCGTATAACAATGTCCATTTAGGATTCATGTAGTGTTTGTATTCGATTTCCGATACCCGACTCTCTCAAAATTAATAATATGATTTATATACATAAACTAACATCAAGCTGGACATGATATTCTTAAGAGATATGTCTCTCTTTGCAGATCTTTCGGGAAAAAACCATTAAGATTTACGAACCTTTCACAAAACATCTATGAAATTCAGTCAAAAAATTGAATTTTAAATGCCAAAAACGTTCATCATTTTTTTTTATGTCGAAATTAAAGACATTTCTGGTGTAAATAAAATTTATTTTTGAACAAAATTAATGCTTACAAAAAAAAAAGAACAACTATCACAAGAATATAAATAAAACAGGGGGGGGGGGGATGAAAGAGAGAAAGAATTGAATGGGATCATTGCTTTCAAAAGAGGCGATAAGAAGAGATTCTGTAAAGAAACCCCGGGAATCTATGAAGAAATAGAGAAAATGCTTGTTAGGGATGAAATGTCATTTTTATCGTACCCAACCAGGGGTAAAGATAATGATCATTGAGACAGATAAATCCAGCAGCCAGTATGTGAAAGGTCACAACTAAATGGGTGACACTCACCTGCTATCAGTCACTAGATATGGAAGTAAAACCATTTCCGCTAGTCCTATTGACCGGGTTTTAGATACTTATTATTATATATTTTTTTACTGTTTGTGTCTTCCTGATAAACACATACGAACTGATTACGTCCCCAAAGGACCTCCCAGAAAGCATATCTATTGTTGCGTTTACGATTAAAAAAAATTGTGGTTTTGCTTCTCAGATAGGCAAGTTTACTTATAAACCACGTAAAAAAATTCAAAAAATAACTTTTTACGTTTGAAGTTGTTAACTGTATGGCACCGCCGGGTTACTCTATTCATTTAAGCACTAATCATTTTTAGAGTCCTGAACTGCTCAGAGAGCAAAATTTCTATTCATACTTACTTTAGTTGGATTATCATCACACTTGAGCGACATAATGCACGCTTGGGGTCTATCCCTAAAGACAGAACATGGAACACTGCTTTGTAATTTTCAACCACGGTTAGATGACAAGGACAATAACAGAGATGGCACCCCACTCCCAAAACTTTCACTACACGACTAACGTGAAGACATTTGGACCACGACAGTTTTAACATACACTTATAACGGGGATCTTCGATTGGACGATAAGGTTCGAACACGCAACCACCGGATTACAAGACCGTGACTTTGATATGGACTTTTCAAAGTCCCTCATTTCCTTTCTTTCGCCAATGCTTTTACATGGAAGCTCTGCAGATTTGAAGATTTTTTTTATATGATAAATTTGTTATAAAAAAAATTTCTAAACATTAATAGTTTATAATAATTATCACCATAGCACAGTTATTCGAAAAGTTTACGATAAATGGCAAGATTTCCCTCGCCACTAACTCTGCAAAAATTATTACTCGGCACTGCATCTAACCAACTTCTTCCGCAAAATAAATCCCCTATTTTTCTTTCAGTAGCGGGAGACTAAAAATGAATAAAAATACGAAACCCGAAAGAGAAAGAAAAATGAGCGAAGAAAGCAGCAGAAGCGTAACGCAAGACGACGCGGAAGTGCGAATAATTCAGCAATTAATCAGAGTAACGCGAACGGATCTGAAAGCCATCCATTCAACATGCCGCCCGCCTTGAATCTCGGCTACTGGAGAGTGATGATTTTAAATGGGAAATGTCACAGACTCGAATTAGAAGTTAAGACAAGAATAAAATTGTGTATCGTTCATTTCATAAACTGAAACACTCCTCCCAATTGTTGAGCAATAATTTTATGTATGGTTTAAATTAGTTTACTTTATCTATACCGAATGAAAGACAATGCATTTAATGGCCCATATCACATCAAAGGGCCATGCAAAAAAACATCTAAATACGAAATACGTGACAAATCTACTGAGCAGTTTTAAAAGAAACCGCACATAGTTAAAGTAGAAAGTTGTTTTTCTATAAAAAAGAGGATTAATGAAAAGTCAGTGAAAGTTGTAGGATGCTGTTGCCGGACGCTGGATTTTTAATATTGGATTTGACAATAGTCACCACTTTTGAATCGCTTATTTCAGAAACAGACATTTTTTTTTTTATGGAATTGAAACACATATTTGGCATTATTTATACACAGTATTGACATTATTTTTACCCAACTACTTCGCTTCTATTTTAAACAGGTTTCTTAGCTTTAGTTTCAACAAACAAAGTAGTAATTTATATTGTATAGAGGTAATATATTGTATATAGTTTTATATTGTATATAGTTAAAAAGCCACACAACGACCAACCATCGCCCAACGATTTGTGACCACCCCTTATACTGTTGGGGTAAAAAGCAAGGGAAATAAACTAGCAGATTTATTAGCGTGAAAAACTAAAGTCAAAGAAAATATTTGCGTTTTCAATCACAATTCAATTGAGTTTAAAATAAACGACCTCGTTTTTCAGTTTATGTAAATGAAACTTTTGAAAAGTAAACAGTTTCACAGAATTTGTCGTTCAAAGTAAACAGTTTCCAAGGATTTCATGAATCATTTCCTTTTAAATTAATCCCTAACTAGACTATAACGAGAAGGTAACTAACTATAAATATACAATATAACTCATTTTGACCTCCATTTTATTTGCATTTCAGTAGAAACAGTGAACGGCCAGGAACGCTTGATAGTGGCCTCAATTTTGACGAGAATCGGAACTCTTTCTACAAATTTTGAATTATTTCTTTTTCATTCCACCAAAAATAAAAAAACTTATTTATTATGTGGTTGTGGTTTGTGGCTAAGGCTCATCCTACACGAACGAGTAAACGCGCGTGAGGTTTCCAATGATTCGAGAATTCATATCACGTGGTATGATTTCTCATAACACGTGGTATGATTTCTCGAATCACCAATAACCTCACAAGCGTTTAACACGTTCGTGAAGAATAAGCGTAAGGTTTTACCATGAACCAGGTCCACACAGTTATAAACACAACAGAGTGTAAACTTTGTGTATTTTACTGAAAGAGAAGCCATTATATAATTTTTCATTAGAAACTAAAGAATTAGCAAACGTTATTTTCATCGCGAAAAGTTCTTAAAATCAGCTACAAGGGGTTTTAGGATAGAAACATCAAGCTGCGTGTTCCGTTTAGAGTGATTTATTCCGACACTACAACTATTAACGAATAGCACAATTGACAGAAATGTGGGCTCCTTCGATAAGAATTAGGCACCGATGCGTGCAAAATCTTGAACTAAAGCTAAGCACATACAGGTTGTGGATGAGGGTCCGTAGCGTCAAACAGAACAGCTTTTTTATTTTCCCTCTGTTGACGACGTTTTTTGTTGTTGACTAAACAATATTTCTATAATCTACTGAAAGGAGTGTTGCAGACCGGCCCACTTGGGGCATGATTCACTGTGCTGGGAGGACCCTTTTGGGTTGGAATGTGGCATCTTCCACTTGAGAAGTTTCGGTTCCGTATCGGAGAGAGCACTAGGCCGCCATTGAGTATGGTTGGATAAAAATCAGCTCCTCCACATAAGCATTGTTTGAGAATGTAATAAAACGAGTTAAGTTTTTAAAAGATGTCTCTTCTCCTTGAGTCTTCCGAACTACAGAAAATGCATCGAACCTGGTAGGTTTGCATTTGCATTTACGAAAAGGAGGTTTCAGGTAAAACTCTTTTGACCGTGCTCTAACACACCCTCAATTCGTTTCGGTGCAGCAACGATAGTGAGCATTGCTATGAAGCACTATTAAAAATGTGTCAAACGAAACCTGCTTCGGCGTCTATTTCGAAAATGGATAAAGTCTTATTTAAAATGAAGACATAAACCCAAAATCCTTCGCCGACATGCGAAAAGGTCTCCGCAGCACAGGAAAATGGTTGTTTTCGCGAGCAATTATCCTTTTTAAGTGAAGCCGACAGACCAGGAGGAAAAGTTCGTTATGTCCCATGAGTCAAGCCTTCAGAGTCTTATTGATCGTATTGTCGCTCGGTCTAGACCAGACAATGAACCGTATAGTGAGTGGGGCAACGAAGAGTGGCGCTTCCCGTTGTTAGAAGACACGGAAGATTCAATTAACATCCGAAGAGTGCAAATACAGAGTAGGTCGCAGTTCAGTTGATTAGGAATTAAAATACGTATTCTTACATTCGAAAATAGTAGAGGGAAATATTTCGAAGGCAAGATCGTTTCGGGGATGTGAACATTATCCAAATGTGTCGTATCATAATGCTTTTTGACCTTATATTTCTACACACATTCACAACTTTGAAAACTCTTTATTTTTTTTAACCCTTTACCGGTCATTCGTTTAGTGGAACTAGACACATTGACATTGAACTGGACAAATTTTCTTACGATGCTTACACAGGTACTTGGAACTAGTAATAAACTTGAACCCGACTGTAATACCATTAAAGGACAGGAAAGAGCCTAACTGTTTATTATAAAGCTAGTAAAAATATCGGTAGGGACGAATCTATCATGGGATCGCCATCTTATTATTTAAAAAAATAACAAAATAGGGCGCACACAGTAAAAAGTGATGACAAAACATAAAAGAAGTTATGCCAGGAGATGGAAAGCAAGATAAATTGCAATAACCCAGTTATTTTATAACACATCCGAAAAAAAAAAATCTTCTGAACTACTTGCTGAAGATTGTCAGTTTTCATAAAGGTTAGCTTGCTTAACAGTTGCTAAGGTTAACGAGAACAAAATGTGACTTTTACGTTAATTAGAAAAATACACAGGAAAAACATTCTATGTACCGCAAGGTTTGGCTCGTGTATACTTTTAGGTCACACGCGGTACAAAAGGGGTAGAGGACAAATGGCTAACCTGGTCGACGAGTCCCACTTCCCTATAGGCTGATTCCACGATTAGTTGTGTGGCCGGAAGCGTGTACTGCAACCAAAGGCGACATTCCACCGCACAGTACAAAGATCAGAGAAGGAATGGGTTAATATTTGTTGTGATCGACGCAGTCCAACTTCTTCTACACGAGGGTATGTCATTTATCCCCATTAGATGATTCCACGAAGTCGTATACTGCAGTTGGTTAAAATTCCCTCCCCCACGTAGTACAAATGTCAAAGTGCGGAATGGCTTAATAATCGGCCTGTTAGAAATATCTCACCTTCCTTTGCACGATGGTATGTCATTTATCCCCATATAATGATTCCAAGTGGAGTTATAAGGACAAATGTCGCTTTTAACTATGCGACTACGTGCAACTATGTACCCGTACCGAAAGGAAAGATGTATTCGAGTAAAGAAGATGAAAAACTTTGACCGTGAAGAGCAATTTTCCCTTTTTCCCAATGGAAACTATGAAGTCTCATCAAAACCTGATCATTAGTTTTGTTATTAGCTCGAAAAAACACTTATTATTTTATTAGTATAGACATATCACACAGATAACCGCGATATATTCACCGAAAATCATATCATACCAGACACCGAAAACATCGTTTCTAGAAACCTCGCTTTTTATTTAATACAGTCTTCGCACACAGCAAGCTGAGCACACACTGGCTGGAACAGAACTACTGAACAAAGACGAGCTAATCTCGCCGTAATACCAACAATTTATATACAAAGAAAATCATTATATAAAAGATACAAACACGTTAGATCTCAAAACTCGTTAAAAGAGTCGACCCAAGAGATGCAAACTGTGAAAGGCGGAGTCAAAATATTTTGATAGTCACCATCACAGAGCTTGTCAACTTTTATTAAAATGGCGATTTTTGTTTTCACGGTATGAGATTCTAATCCTTTAAAACGTCAATTTCTCGGAGAGAGCTCTTTTTAAACTGCAATTTTCCCTGAATAATATTTACCACGGAAATGTGTTTCAGCTGGCATAATGGAAAAGTTGTTTTTGTCGTTTCGAATTCGGGACGCTTTTTTCCTGTAGCAGTCATTTCTGATGATATTGTGGAAAGAAAAACGAAACACGCGAATATGAATAGAACAGGGCTTTCGGTAAAAAAAAAAAAGAATGTTTTTCCCAACAGAAATCGTGTAATAATTTTTTGATTAAGGTTCGAAATGGAGGTTGTCGTTTATTGGCTGGTGGAAAATAATAATTCATAATAAATGAAATTTCTACAGCAACCATTCGTCGAATACTTTTCCCTTTTTGTTGTTGTGATTTCTGATAATCGAATCAGATGTCATATTCTTTGCCAGGTGTTTTCATAATCATGACCTCAAACCAAACTGTGACTTACCAGCCAATAACGATAAATACAAAATATATATGAAAATTAAGTGCGCAGGCGCTACCTGCATCAAAATTAATGCACTAGCGCACCAATAACAGTTTTCCTTATTTATTTATTTTGAGATTCCGTTTTTTCACAATTTTAAAAAACTTACCATTATAGCAGAGCATGTGTTTTTTAAGTGACGGATTTTAAGTGGATTGTTTTGAAATTCGGTATTAACCTTTGCTATCCGCCGTCCAGTCGCATTTCAATTGAACAGGTGTAGTTTTACAGGCAGGGCCCTATTATCGAATATATCAGTGAAGTCCGGACTTACACTTTAGATTTCTGTGAGGCCCCAAATCACTCAGATCATAAAAATACTTTACTTCTCTTAAATTGTTTGCTACTAAATTATAAACAATTTACATACTTTATTAGTAAAAAAAGATTATCAAAATGTGTGGCTTATAAATTAGGAACTTACGAATACTAAAGATTAGGAATACTCAAAAGTTTTTAATGTTTTTCAATACATTTTTTATAGCAAATAAAAGTTCGATTCGATGCTCAATGTTCTATTTGAGAACAATGAGGCCTGCTGTTTGAAAGGGGGCTTCACTTAACTTTGAAATTTTAATCAGGCCCTGTCCACAGGACAGGATTATTTTGCTATGTTTATAGAGGGATTTCGGCCTGCCTACCAAACACTCTTATTAAAATCGATTGATCAGAAAGGGTTAAAATGTTGTTGTTTTTTGTGTACAGTCTTTAATGTGGCATGGATTAGAGATTCAAATTTCGTCCTCTTTGGACAATTTACACAAGAATTTCACTAACGTCATTGCATAAAAACGTTACCATGGCAACTTTTTAAATAAAATATCAGGAAATGGAGTCGAAAGGAAAAGTTAACCAGTTAAATTTAAACATACCGTGCTATAAGTGTTAGTGTATTAAATAATAAACGTGCGGATATTTTAGAATAAAAAATATTTTCTACAATAATAAATCTTGTAACTCAAATAAACAACAACCGCATTTCACTTCAGGAAGCCATATCTCAATAAGAGAAACCAAGTACGTAAAGTTTTTGTTCTCAAACAACAGTCTTTGATAATTGCAGGGATGGGAAGTGCTAAAGGGGTCATTCCATGTCAATTCAACGGGACTATGACACCCACCCCCCTCCGATTTTTTTAAAATTTGGTGAAAACGCTTTCCTAGGGGGTCAAAGTAAATATCCGAAAATTTTTTGCTGTATCTCAAATAGTTTTTATTTTACAGCCATTCGAAATTTCAGAATTTCAGCTCATCTTGCACGTTTGAGATTTTTAAAATCAGTCGCATATATCTAGAGATAAAATTATTTCTCCAGAACTATTCATTGGATCTCTATGAATTTTTTTTGGCAAATCAATAAAAGCCTATTGATGTTATAAAAAAATACTTCATTCCTCAAAATCAATAAAAAAATCCAGGAAAAAATTTGAAAGAGGCAAGTATTTGATTTTTTTTGTAGAAAAACTTACTTTATTAAATCGAAATTATCAAAAAGAGGGTCCTCTACAATTTTAATTTTTTATATACGAAAATAATTGTAAGAACATGTTTTATCATAATAAAGAATAATATTGATGGCTATTTTTCTCTTTATAGTAAAAATTTTCACTTTTGTCGGCCATCTTGAAAAATCACATATCTTGAATTTTTTTTAAAAACAAACACATTTTTATTTAGCAATATAATTATAATACTGAAATTTTTATATAATCATTTGTTATTCTGATAACATTCATAAAATATTTTAATTAAATAACTTTGAAATAACAATATTAAAGTCCCTTTAATTAAAACTTAATTTCAAGAAATTTGTTTTCTAGTCTATAAGTCAGTTCAACGAGACCATGGCACTTACGACCTCCGTTTTTTATAAAAATTAGTGTAAACTCTTTCTTTGTAGATAAAACTATATATACAAAATTATTTTGCTGTATCTCAAATAGTTTTCGTATTACAGCCATTCAAAATCTCAGCTCATCTTACACATTGAAGATTTTCAAAATGAGGCGCATATATCTAGATATAAAATTCTTTCTCTGGGACTATTCATTGTATCACTATGAAATTTTTTTGGAATATCAATAAGAGCATACTGATGTTACAAAAAAAATTCACTCCCCAAAATCAATATAAAATTTCAGGAAATAATTTAAAAGAGGTAAGTATTTGATTTTTTTGTAGAAAAACTTACTAAATCTAAATTATCAAAAAGAGGGTCTTCCACAATTTTACTTTTTTATATATGAAAATAATTGTAGGAACATGGTTTATCATAATAAAGAATAAAATTGATGGCTATTTTACTCTTTATAGTAAAAATGTGCACTTTTGTCATTCTGGAACTTTTATATAATTATTTGTTATTCTGATAGCATTCATAAAAGTTTGAATTAAATAATTTTTATATAAACATTTTGAAGTTAATTTAATTAAAACTTAATTACAAGAAATTTGTTTTCTAGTCTATAGCCATACTCAATTTTGAAACTTTCTTTTTTTTTGGTGATCACAGACAAAAAAAAAGGAAAATTCTCATAAATGTATGTGCCTCCCTACAAGGGCCTCCATGTGTTGTAGACATTTGATTGGGACATAATGTAAACACTTGAAGCCACTTGAGCTATGGAATGTTCACATGGAGATGGACAGAAAAGAAGTTGGGAATGAACTTAGTAGTCACACTTTTATAAAGAATATCTCGGAAGGATAATTTTAATTTTGGTTAGTTAAATGGTTTTCAAATTGTAGTTAAGTTTAAAACTGAAAAGTGGAACCTTCAAAATGTAGTGTGGGAAAGATAACATCAAGTGAATGCCATTTAAGTTATCTTTTAGTGTCAATAAAGGAACTGAAGAAATTGATAGTTTGAGTTGACAGAGAACAATTGATTTTATGAATACTTTGAATGTTATACTATTAATTTTATTTAAAGTTTTTTTTTTAATATTTAATCTATCTAGATATTTTAATTAAGTAAATGGTATCAAAATAACAAATATTCATGCAAAAGTTTTAGCATTATAATTTTATTGATAAATAAAAATGTTACTTTTTTTTAAATTTCAACAAGTGCGAGTTTTTAGATGGCCAACAAAAGTGCAAACTTTTACTATAAAGAGTAAAAAAGCCATCTATTTTATTCTTTATTATGATAAAACATGTTATTACAATGAGTTTTATGTATAAAAAATTAAATTTTGAAGGACACTGTTTTCGATAATTTAAATTTAATAAAGTCAGTTTTCTACAAAAAAAGATCAAATTCTTGCTCTTTCAAAATTTTTCCTGAAATTTTATATTGAATTTGGGGAATGAAATATTTTTTTATAACATCAATATGCTTTTATTGATTTTCAAAAAAAAATTCATAGAGATACAATGAATAGTTCTGGAGAAAGAATTTTATATCAAGATATATGCGCCTCATTTTGAAAATCTTAAATGTGTGAGATGAGCTGAGATTTTGAATGGCTGTAATACGAAAACTATTTGAGATACAGCAAAATAATTTTGTATATATAGTTTTATCTACAAAGAAAGAGTTTACACTAATTTTTATAAAAAACGGAGGTGGTAAGTGCCATGGTCTCGTTGAACTGACGTATAGACTAGAAAACAAATTTCTTGAAATTAAGTTTTAATTAAAGGGACTTTAATATTGTTATTTCAAAGTTATTTAATTAAAATATTTTATGAATGTTATCAGAATAACAAATGATTATATAAAAATTTCAGTATTATAATTATATTGCTAAATAAAAATGTGTTTGTTTTTAAAAAAATTTCAAAATATGTGATTTTTCAAGATGGCCGACAAAAGTGAAAATTTTTACTATAAAGAGAAAAATAGCCATCAATATTATTCTTTATTATGATAAAACATGTTCTTACAATTATTTTCATATATAAAAAATTAAAATTGTAGAGGACCCTCTTTTTGATAATTTCGATTTAATAAAGTAAGTTTTTCTACAAAAAAAATCAAATACTTGCCTCTTTCAAATTATTTCCTGGATTTTTTTATTGATTTTGAGAAATGAAGTATTTTTTTATAACATCAATAGGCTTTTATTGATTTGCCAAAAAAAATTCATAGAGATCCAATGAATAGTTCTGGAGAAATAATTTTATCTCTAGATATATGCGACTGATTTTAAAAATCTCAAACGTGCAAGATGAGCTGAAATTCTGAAATTTCGAATGGCTGTAAAAAAAAAACTATTTGAGATACAGCAAAAAAAAATTCGGATATTTACTTTGATCCACAAGGAAAGGGTTTTCACCAAATTTTAAAAAAATCGGAGGGGGGTGGGTGTCAAAATCCTTTTTTTCCCGTTGATTTGATATGGAATGACCCAAAGACCAGTTTGGAGCAATTTTTGGAGCAGCAAAATTTAAGTTTTGGAGCAGAAACACGACAAATTGTAGCAGCAAAACTGAATTTTTGTAGCAGGAACGCAATAAATTGTAGGGTTTTGGAGCAGCAAAATTTAAGTTTTGGAGCAGAAACGCGACAAATTGTAGCAGAAAACTGTAGATTTGTAGCAAGAATGCAATAAAACGTAGCAGTGAATTGTAGCATATTAAACAATAATTGTAGCAATTAAAATTTGTAACATGCGATTTTAAATCAGATGTGGTACACTACCCAAGGTGTAAAAACCCTAAAGGTCTCTATAGCTTATTTATGCCATTTTTTATGCAATAAATCAAAACCAGTAGAGGCTATAAATGAGACAGTTTAAAGACAGTTGAAAATATTCAATAAAAATTAGTTTTTAATTAAGAATTATTGAATTTTCAATATTTTTTACACCTATATACTTAACTTTCATATGTTGATTTTTCCCCCACTGAAATGTGGTTTATAAAAACCAAAACAGTGTTGCAATCTTGCATATATTGTGCATGAAATCTATTAAGAAGGTTGTTACTGTCTAAGGGAAATAAAATTACTTAATTTTTTCGCACAAACTTTAGAATTAAAGAGTAATAATTTGATGGGAAAACCTATGCTACTACTTATTTTAAACATGTTAAGCGTAGGGGTGAGGGGTTCAAACACAAAAAGATTTATTAAATAGTATATAAACATTTAAATCAAATATTAATGCCAAAACGATTTGCAAATCCCTAAAAAAAAAGCTTTTTTCAAATTGTCCATTGTTATTACATAAAATATAACAAACTTCAATTTCGTAAATAAATAATATTTTCAACTAAGGAGTGAAAATCCCTAAAACTGTATTTTGCCGTTTACATCTTTTTTATACTCTTAAGCTTTATGAGACCATTTAAAGCAGTTAAAAATATTTAACCAAAAGAGTTTTTAATTAAGAATTAACCCATTTACACAATATTTTACAATATATACTTAACTTTCAATTTTGAATTTTTTAGTAAAATGTGGTTTATCAATAATCCAAAACACTAACAAACTACAATATCACATACCTTGTACATGAAAAAGACAATTTAGAATGTCACCACTTTCTAAGGGATATAAAATTCCTTAACTTTTCCACACAAAATAGATTTATTAAATAGTAATAAATTTATAGAAAACATACCTTGCTATATTTTAAGCATGTTAATCTAAATCATTAAAAATTACACTTAAGTTATTATCTTAAAAATTAGTTTAATGAGAAATTTGAAAACTTTCAAAAAGCTAAATAAAAGCAAGTTTTTTTTTTAAGTTGGAGGGTTGTTAGAAAGGAAAGTTTCCAATAAAAATAATTATTTTAATAAAATATATGAACATTTAAACAAAAAAGGATTAAATTGGAATTTTAATACCATCCAAACAAGATTTTTTTTAAAAAAATCCATTTTTATTACTGAAAATTACAAGTCCTAAATTTCAATTTCGTGAATTAAATTATATTTTCGAAAAATGTAATGTAATTTTGTTAAGCAGTGCAAAACAAATCATGATAAAACAGGAAGCAGTGAAATATAATGAACTTGTATATCGGATGCAAAAGGATTGAAAGTCTTCCAACGGAGATCGCAGCAGATCGCGTTTAACGAATTTCTACAAGTTCAAGGTTTCCATGAATGAAAATATATAACAAAAGAGTGCCAAATGAAAGTTGCATTCGGCAGATGAGAGGTAATTATAGTTATAATCATTCATCTCAACTTCAGAGTGATATCATCACCGTTTGACGAAGATCGCAAATATTTCTACATATTCAAGATGCTAAATTTTTGTGAAATTATCTGTTTTTTTTTTTTTTTTTTTTTTTTTAATTGAGCATCGATTTTTTATAAAACAACAAACGAACTGAAATTTTAAATGATCAAGTGTCTTTTAATCAAATACCCTTGACTAAAAATTCGGACAAATCTCAAAAAGTTATTACCTTAAATTTTACAAATATTTAAAATTTAGAAAATATGCTTAAATTGAAATGTTCACGAAATTTTTAATCAAATTAAAATCTTGAATTCTACATTTCTATATTTTTAAAACCCCGTTCATTTAGGGTTCCGAAAATTAAAAAAAAAAAAAAACGGAAAAGTACCACCCCTAGGTAGTGCAAAGCAAATCACAATGAAATAGAAAATAATGAAAAATAAGTACTATTTATCAGATTCAAAAGGATTGTAAGCATTTCAACGAAGATAGCAGCCGACCGCGTTTAGTGAATATCTTAGTTTTCAAGACCGAAAAAAATTCTCTAAACAGTGAGTGCCATTATGCAACGAAAGACATCAACAGAAACCATCAACTTTCGAGTGAATTATCACCGTTTGACGAAGATCGCAAATATTCCTACATGTTGCTCTATTCTTTTAAATTTCTCAGTTTTTCAAGATTGAGCATCGATTGTGTACAAAAAACAAACGATCCGATATTCCAATGATGAAATTTTTGTTATGACAATGAAATGCCCTTGTCTAAAAAGTTGAACATCAGGAATCAAGTCCTTTTTAATGACGCGAATGATTCCATTTCTCTGCTTGACGTATAGCAGGCTTATACTCCATTCGTACTCTACATTTCTACAAATACTATTTAAACTTGAGAAAAATGTGCTTAAATTTTTTCCCATTTCCTCTTCCTAAGGTTGCCTTAACTTCGTTTATGGCCAGACAAACGGGCACCAAGA